>JAKWBO010000516.1:0-40805 GCA_034336685.1 Luscinia luscinia
CTGACTGGGGCTGACCCCAGGACCTGAGCATGTCGGAGGAGGATCAGATGATGAGAGCCATCGCCATGTCCCTGGGCCAGGACATCCCCATGGAGCAGCGCGCAGAGTCCCCGGAGGTGGGGCCCAAACTCCATCTCCTGTCTGGGAACACCATTTCCCACCCAAACACCCCTTTCCTGTCCTGGAAACACCATTTCCTGTCCTGGGAGCACCATTTCCTATCCTGAAATCCCCATTTCCTGTCCTGGAAACACCATTTCCTTATCCCAAAAACCTCCATCTCCTGTCCTGGGAACACCATTTTCTGTCCTAAAAACACCATTTCCTACCCAAACACCCATTTCCCGTCCTAAAAAACCTCCATTTCCTATCCTGAAAACCCCATTTCCTGTTCTGGAAACACCATTTCCTACCCAAACACCCCTCTCCTGTCCTGGGAACACCATTTCCTGTCCTGGAAAAACCATTTCCTACCCAAAAACCCCATTTCCTACCCAAAAACACCATTTCCTGTCCTAAAAACCTCCATTTCCTATCCTGAAAACACCATTTCCTCCCCCAAAACCCCATTTCCTGTTCCAAAACCACCATTTCCTGTCCTGGGAACACCATTTCCCACCGAAACACCCCTTTCCTGTCCTGGAAACACCATTTCCTGTCCTGGGAACACCATTTCCTACCCAAACACCCATTTCCTGTCCTAAAAACCTCCATTTCCTGTCCTGGGAACACCATTTCCTGTCCTGGAAACACCATTTCCTACCCAAACACCATTTCCTTATCCCCAAAACCTTCATTTCCTGTCCTGGGAACACCATTTCCCCCCCAAACACCCCTCTCCTGTCCTGGAAACACCGTTTCCTGTCCTGAAACTCCATTTCCTGCCCAAAACCCCATTTCCTGCCCCAAAAACCTCATTTCCTACCCCAAAAATCCCGTTTCCTGATCCCAAAAACCTCCATTTCCTGTCCTGAAAACACCGTTTCCTGTCCTGGAAATACCATTTCCTACCCAAAAACTCCATTTCCTGTCCTAAAAACCTCCATTTCCTGTCCTGAAAACACCATTTCCTGTCCTGAAAACACCATTTCCTCCCCAAAACCCCATTTCCTGTCCCAAAAACACCATTTCCAACCCCAAAATCACCATTTCCATCTCAAACCTCCATTTCCCCCCCAAAAACCCCATTTCCTGTCCCAAAACCTCATTTCCCATCCTAAACCTCCATTTCCTGTCCCAAATCTCTATTTTCCATCTTTATTTTCCGTTTTCCTTCCCCAAACCCCATTTCTGCCTCATTTCCCCTCATTGCTCCCAAATCCCCATTTCCCCATTTCCCCATCCTCCCCATTTCCCCAATATTCCCCTCATTCCTTACCCCTATTTTCCCCCACTCCTCACCCCATTTCCCCCACTCCCCCCCAAATCCCGTTTTCCCCCCATTCCTCACCCCATTCCTCACCCCATTTCTCTCTCCAAACCTCATTTTTCCCCACTCCTGACCTCATTCCCCCCTCCTGACCCCATTTCCCCCATATCCCCCCACTCCTGACCACATTTCCCACACCTCACCCCATTTCCTCACTCCTGACCCTCTTTCCCCCATTTCCTCACTCCTGACCCCATTTTCCTGACCCCATTTCCTCACTCCTAACCCCATTTCCCCAAATCCCCCATATCCCCTCACTCCTCACCCCATTTCCCCATTCCTGACCCCATTTCCTCACTCCTGACCCCATTTCCGCAAATCCCCATATCCCCCCACACCTCACCCCGCTTTCCCCCCTCCCTGACCCCATTTCCCCCACTCCTGACCCTCTTTCCCCCCATTTCCCCCCTCCTGACCCCATTTCCCCACTCCTGACCCCCTTTCCCCCCCATTTCCCCCACTCCTGACCCCATTTCCTGCCCCATTTCCCCACTGCGATCTCATTTCCCCATTCCTGACCACATTTCCCCACACACCTCACCCCATTTCCCCCTCCTGACCCCATTTCCCCCAAATCCCCCATATCCCCCACACCTCACCCCATTTCCCCACTCCTGACCCCATTTCCCCATTCCTGACCCCATTTCCTGCCCCATTTCCCCAAATCCCCCATATCCCCTCACTCCTGACCCCATTTCCCTGCCCTGTTTCCCCATTCCTGACCCCATTTCCCCACTCCTGACCACATTTCCCCATATCCCCCCACTCCTGACCCCATTTCCCTCACCCCATTTCCCCACTCCTTACCCCATTTCCCCAAATCCCCATTTCCCCCACACCTCACCCCGTTTCCCCCACTCCTGACCCCATTTCCTGCCCCATTTCCCCCAAATCCCCATTTCCCCACTCCTGACCTCATTCCCCCATATCCTCTCACACCTCACCCCGTTTCCCCCCTCCTGACCCCATTTCCCTGCCCCATTTCCCCACTCCTTACCCCATTCCCCCAAATCCCCCATATCCCCCCACACTTCACCCCGTTTCCCCACTCCTGACCCCATTTCCCCACACCTCACCCCATTTCCCCCTCCTGACCCCATTTCCCCCAAATCCCCCATTTCCCCCAAATCCCCCATATCCCCCCACACCTCACCCCATTTCCCCACTCCTGACCCCATTTCCCCCAAATCCCCCATTTCCCCACTCCTTACCCCATTCCCCCAAATCCCCCATATCCCCCCACACCTCACCCCATTTCCCCATTCTTGACCCCATTTCCCCACTCCTGACCCCATTTCCCCCACACCTCACCCCATTTCCCCCTCCTGATCCCATTCCCCCAAATCCCCATATCCCCCACACCTCACCCCATTTTCCCCCCTCCTGACCCCATTTCCTGCCCCATTTCCCCATTCCTGAACCCATTTCCCCACTCCTGACCCCATTTCCCCCAAATCCCCCATATCCCCCACACCTCATCCCATTTCCCCACTCCTGACCCCATTTCCCTCACCCCATTTCCCCATTCCTGACCCCATTTCCTGCTCCATTTCCCCACTGCGATCCCATTTCCCCATTCATGACCCCATTTACCCGCTCCTGACCCCATTTCCCCAAATCCCCATTTCCCCCACACCTCACCCCATTTCCCCATTCTTGTCCCCATTTCCCCACTCCTGACCCCATTCCCCCATATCCTCTCACACCTCACCCCATTTCCCCCCTCCTGACCCCATTTCCCTGCCCCATTTCCCCACTGCGATCCCATTTCCCCCAAATCCCCCATATCCCTTCACTCCTGACCCCATTTCCCCCTCCTGACCCCATTTCCCCCAAATCCCCATTTCCCCACTCCTTACCCCATTTCCCCCAAATCCCCCATATCCCCTCACTCCTGACCCCATTTCCCCACTCCTGACCCCATTTCCCTGCTCCATTTCCCCATTCCTGACCCCATTTCCCCATTCCTGACCCCATTTCCCCAAATCCCCCATATCCCCTCACTCCTGACCCCATTTCCCACTCCTGACCCCATTCCCCCATATCCTCTCACACCTCACCCCGTTTCCCCCTCCTGACCCCATTTCCTGCCCCATTTCCCCAAAATCCCCATTTCCCCACTCCTGACCCCATTTCCCCACTCCTGACCCCATTTCCTCACTCCTAACCCTCTTTTCCCCCATTTCCCCATTCCTGACCCCATTTCCCCCTCCTGATCCCATTTCCCCAAATCCCCATTTCCCACTCCTGACCCCATTTCCCCCACACCTCACCCCATTTCCCCCCTCCCTGACCCCATTTCCCCAAATCCCCCATTTCCCCACACCTGACCCCATTTCCCCCTCCTGACCCTCTTTACCCCCATTTCCCCCTCCTGACTCCATTCCCCCAAATCCCCACATCCCCCACACCTCACCCCATTTCCCCATTCCTGACCCCATTTCCCCACTCCTGACCCTCTTTCCCCCATTTCCCCAATCCTGACTACATTTCCCCATATCCCTCATATCCCCTCACACCTCACCCCATTTCCCCCTCCTGCCCCCATGTCCCCCAGGAGGCGGCGTGCCGGAAGGAGGAGGGAGGAGCGCGCGCGCGGGAGCGGCAGGAGGAGGAGGAGGCCAAGTGCCTGGAGAAGTTCGAGGGGGCCGAGCCGCTGGAGGCGGCCGAGCTGGGCGCCTTCACGGACGCCATGCTGCCCGGCTGCTCGCAGCTGCTGGACGAGCTGCCCGACACCGTGTACCGGTGTGCGACCTGCTCATGACGGCTGTGCGGAGAAACGGGCCGGCCTACAGGGACAGCGTGCTCAAACAGGTGGTGCAGCAGGTAGGGAGCCTTAAACCAGGCTTAAACCAGTCCTAAACCTGAGCTAGAACTGCCCTGAGACACCAAACCTGTCCCAAACCGGGTGTGCGACCTGCTTATGACAGCCGTGCACAGAAACGGGCCGGCCTGCAGGGACAGCGTGCTCAAACAGGTGGTGCAGCAGGTATGGCACCCTAAACCAGGCTTAAACCAGTCCTAAACCTGAGTTAAACCTGAGCTAAACCAGCCCTGAGACCCCTAAACCCAACCCGACACTGTGTGCGACCTGCTCATGACGGCCGTGCCCTGGAACGGGCCGGCCTGCAGGGACAGCGTGCTCAAACAGGTGGTGCAGCAGGTATGAGACCTTAAACCAGGCCTAAGTCAGTCCTAAACCTGAGTTAAAACATCCCAAGACCCCAAACCTGCCCTCGACACCGTGTGTGACCTGCTCATGACGGCCGTGCCCCGAACGGGCCGGCCTGCAGGGACTCAGTGCTCAAACAGGTGGTGCAGCAGGTATGGGACCTTAAACCAGGCTTAAACCTGAGCTAAACCTGAGCTAAACCAGCCCTGAGACCCCTAAACCCAATCTGACACTGTGACGCCTGCTCATGACGGCCGTGTCGCTGCAACGGGCCGGCCTACAGGGACTCAGTGCTCAAACAGGTGGTGCAGCAGGTATGGCACCCTAAACCAGGCTTAAACCAGTCCTAAACTTGAGTTATACCGACCCCGAGACCCCCAAACCCAACCTGACACTGTGTGCGACCTGCTCATGACGGCCGTGCGCAGGAACGGGCCGGCCTACAGGGACAGCGTGCTCAAACAGGTGGTGCAGCAGGTAGGGAGCCTTAAACCTGGCTTAAACTAGTCCTAAACCTGAGCTAGAACTGCCCTGAGACCCCCAAACCTGCCCCAAACCCAACCTCACACCGTGTGTGACCTGCTCATGACGGCTGTGCGGAGAAACGGGCCGGCCTACAGGGACTCAGTGCTCAAACAGGTGGTGCAGCAGGTCGGGACCCTAAACCAGGCTTAAACCAGTCCTAAACCTGAGCTACACCAGCCCTGAGACCCCCAAACCCAACCCGACACTGTGTGCGACCTGCTCATGACGGCCGTGCGCCGCAACAGGCCGGCCTACAGGGACTCTGTGCTCAAACAGGTGGTGCAGCAGGTATGGAACACTAAACCAGGCTTAAACCAGTCCTAAACTTGAGTTAAACCAGCCCCGAGACCCCAAAACCTGCCCCAAACCCAACCTGACACTGTGACCTGCTCATGACGGCTGCAGCGCAGGAACGGGCCGGCCTGCAGGGACTCAGTGCTCAAACAGGTGGTGCAGCAGGTAGGGAGCCTTAAACCTGGCTTAAACCAGTCCTAAACCTGAGCTAGAACTGCCCTGAGACACCAAACCTGCCCCAAACCCAACCCGACACTGTGTGCGACCTCCTGATGACGGCCGTGCATCAGAACAGGCCAGCCTATAGGGACTCAGTGCACAAACAGGTGATGCAGCAGGTATGGGACCTTAAACCAGGCTTAAACCAGTCCTAAACCTGAGCTAGAACTGCCCTGAGACACCAAACCTGCCCCAACCGTGTGTGACCTGCTGGTGACGGCCGTATACCGCAACGGGCCGGCCTACAGGGACAGCGTGCTCAAACAGGTGGTGCAGCAGGTATGGGACCTTAAACCTGGCTTAAACCAGTCCTAAACCTGAGCTAAACCAACCCTGAGACCCCCAAACCCATGTGTGCTGCTCTGCTGGTGACGGCCGTGCCCGAACGGGCCGGCCTACAGGGACAGCGTGCTCAAACAGGTGGTGCAGCAGGTATGGCACCCTAAACCAGGCTTAAACCAGTCCTAAACCTGAGCTAGAACTGCCCTGAGACACCAAACCTGCCCCAAATCCAACCTCACACCCTGTACCGGTGTGTGACCTGCTCATGACGGCCGTGCACTGAAACGGGCCGGCCTACAGGGACTCAGTGCTCAAACAGGTGGTGCAGCAGGTATGGAACACTAAACCAGGCTTAAACCAGTCCTAAACCTGAGCTAGAACTGCCCTGAGACCCCCAAACCCATGTGTGCTGCCTGCTCATGACGGCCGTGCACAGAAACGGGCCGGCCTACAGGGACTCAGTGCTCAAACAGGTGGTGCAGCAGGTATGAGACCTTAAACCAGGCCTAAACCAGTCCTAAACCTGAGCTAAACCAACCCTGAGACACCAAACCTGCCCCAAACCCATGTGTGCTACCTGCTCATGACGGCTGTGCGCAGGAACGGGCCGGCCTGCAGGGACTCAGTGCTCAAACAGGTGGTGCAGCAGGTAGGGAGCCTTAAACCTGGCTTAAACCTGAGCTAAACCTGAGCTAGAACTGCCCTGAGACCCCCAAACCCATGTGTGCTGCCTGCTGATGACGGCCGTGCGCCGCAACGGGCCGGCCTACAGGGACTCAGTGCTCAAACAGGTGGTGCAGCAGGTTGGGAGCCTTAAACCAGGCTTAAACCAGTCCTAAACTTGAGTTATACCCACCCCGAGACCCCCAAACCCAACCTGACACTGTGTGCGACCTGCTCATGACGGCCGTGCGCCAGAACGGGCCGGCCTACAGGGACTCAGTGCTCAAACAGGTGGTGCAGCAGGTAGGGAGCCTTAAACCAGGCTTAAACCAGTCCTAAACCTGAGCTAGAACTGCCCTGAGACACCAAACCTGCCCCAAACCCAACCTCACACCGTACCGGGTGTGCGACCTGCTCATGACGGCCGTGCACAGAAACGGGCCGGCCTGCAGGGACTCAGTGCTCAAACAGGTGGTGCAGCAGGTAGGGAGCCTTAAACCTGGCTTAAACCAGTCCTAAACCTGAGCTAAAACAATCCTGAGACCCCCAAACCAAACCCAACACTGTGTGTGCTACCTGCTGGTGATAGCCGTGCGCTGAAACAGGCCGGCCTGCAGGGACTCGGTGCTCAAACAGGTGGTGCAGCAGGTATGGGACCCTAAACCTGGCTTAAACCAGTCCTAAACCTGAGTTATACCCACCCCGTGATCCCTAAACCTGCCCCAAACCCAACCTGACACTGTGACCTGCTGATGACGGCTGTGCACAGAAACGGGCCGGCCTACAGGGACTCGGTGCTATAACAGGTGGTGCAGCAGGTATGGGACCCTAAACCTGAGTTAAACCAATCCTAAACCTGAGCTAAACCAACCCTGAGACCCCCAAACCCATGTGTGCTACCTGCTCATGACAGCCGTGCGTAGAAACGGGCCGGCCTACAGGGACTCAGTGCTCAAACAGGTGGTGCAGCAGGTAGGGAGCCTTAAACCTGGCTTAAACCAGTCCTAAACCCACCCTAAACCTGAGTTAAAACATCCCAAGACCCCAAACCTGCCCCAAACCCAACCTGACACTGTGTGTGACCTGCTGGTGACGGCTGTGCTCGCAACGGGCCGGCCTACAGGGACAGCGTGCTCAAACAGGTGGTGCAGCAGGTATGGCACCCTAAACCAGGCCTAAACCAGTTTTAAACCTGAGTTATACCCACCCCGAGACCCCAAACCTGCCCCCAACCCACCCGACACCGTGTGTGACCTGCTCATGACGGCTGTGCACTGAAACAGGCCGGCCTACAGGGACTCAGTGCTCAAACAGGTTGTATAGCTGGTAGGGAAACCCTAAACCAGGCTTAAACCAGTCCTAAATCTGAGCTAAACTAACCCTAAACCTGCCCTGAGACCCCCAAACCCAACCTGACATGGTGTGCCGGGTCTGCGACCTGCTCATGGTGGCCGTGCGCTGAAAGGGGGATAGTGTGCTGTAACAGGTGGTGCAGCAGGTAGGGAGCCTTAAACTGGGCTTAAATCTGGGTTAAACCTGAGCTAAGCCTGACCTAAACCTGCCCTGAGCCTCTCGACCTGCTGATGGTGGCTGTGCGCTGAAACAGACCGGCTCACAGGGACTCAGTGCTCAAACAGGTGGTGCAGCAGGTATGGGACCCTAAACCCGGCCTAAACCTGCCTTAAACTGCACCTAAATGTGACCTGAGATGCCAAAACCGGCCCCAAACCCACCCTGAGCCCCTCGACCTGCTGGTGACAGCCCTGCGCCGTGATGGGCTGGCATTCAGGGACTCGGTGCTCAAACAGGTGGTGCAGCAGGTCGGGACCCTAAACCAGGCTTAAACCTGAGCTAAACCTGAGCTAAACCCTCCCTGAGACCCCCAGAGCCACCCTGAGCCCCCGTTACTGTGGGTGCAGCAGCTCAGCCTGCCGGGACGGGGCGCTCAGTCAGACAGGGTGCAGCAGGGAGGGAGCCTAAACCTGAGCTGAGCCCAGCCTAAACCTGAGCTGAGCCCTCCCTAAACCTGCCCTGAGCCCAGCCTAAACCTGAGCTGAGCCCTCCTAAACCTGAGCTGAGCCCTCCCTAAACCTGAGCTGAGCCCTCCCTAAACCTGAGCTGAGCCCAGCCTAAACCTGAGCTGAGCCCAGCCTAAACCTGAGCTGAGCCCTCCCTAAACCTGAGCTGAGCCCTCCCTAAACCTGAGCTGAGCCCAGCCTAAACCTGAGCTGAGCCCTCCCTAAACCTGAGCTGAGCCCAGCCTAAACCTGAGCTGAGCCCTCCCTAAACCTGAGCTGAGCCCTCCCTAAACCTGAGCTGAGCCCAGCCTAAACCTGAGCTGAGCCCACCCTAAACCTGAGCTGAGCCCTCCCTAAACCTGAGCTGAGCCCAGCCTAAACCTGAGCTGAGCCCTCCCTAAACTGAGCTGAGCCCTCCCTAAACCTGAGCTGAGCCCAGCCTAAACCTGAGCTGAGCCCTCCCTAAACCTGCCCCGAGTCCCCTGAGCCCGGCCTGAGATCCTCTGAACGCCCCGGTGCCCCTGTGCAGGGTGTCCCGCTGACCCCTGACCCCGACTGACCTCTGACCCTGCTGACCCCTGACCCTCACTGACCCCTGACCCCGACTGACCCCTGACCCTCACTGACCTGACCCCTGACACCACTGACCCTTGCTGACCCCTGACCCCCAGGTGTGAGGCGCCGACGTGCTGATCACTGAGCCGTGCCGCTGACCCCTGACCCCACTGACCCCTGACCTCACTGACCCTCACTGAGCCCCTGACCCCACTGACCATTGACCCCTGACCCTCACTGACCCCTGACCCCACTGACCCCTGACCCTCACTGACCCCTGACCCCACTGACCCCTGACCCCCAGGTGTGGGAGGCAGCCAACGTGCTGATCAAGGCGGCCGTGCCACTGACCCCGACTGACCCCTGACCCTCACTGACCCTGACCCCTGACCCCACTGACCCTTGCTGACCCCTGACCCCCAGGTGTGGAGGCGGCCGACGTCGCTGATCAAGGCGGCCGTGCCGCTGACCCCTGACCCTCACTGACCCTCACTGACCCCTGACCCTCACTGACCATTGACCCTGACCCCCAGGTGTGGGAGGCGGCCGACGTGCTGATCAAGGCGGCCGTGCCGCTGACCCCTGACCCTCACTGACCCCTGACCCCCTGACCCTGACCCCCAGGTGTGGGGAGGCGGCCGACGTGCTGATCAAGGCGGCCGTGCCGCTGACCACCAGCGACACCAAGACGGTCTCGGAGTGGATCAGCCAGATGGCCACGCTGCCCCAGGCCTCCAACCTGGCCACGCGCATCCTGCTGCTCACCCTGCTCTTCGAGGTACCCAGAACCGGGGGCACCCAAAATCAGGCACCCCAAAACTGGGGGGACACCAAAACCTGGGGGGACACCAAAACCTGGGGGGACACCAAAACCTGGGGGGACACCAAAACCTGGGGGCACCCAAAACCTGGGGGACACCAAAACCTGGGGTGAGCCCTAAACTGGGGGAATCCCAAAACCTGGGGTGAACCCTAAACTTGGGGAATCCCAAAACCTGGGGTGAACCCTAAACTGGGGAGGGAGGACCCCAAAACGTGGGGATACCCGAAAACCTGGAAGAGTAACCACAGAGCCTGGAGACAACCCAAAACCTGGGGTGAACCCCAAACTTGGGGGCAGCCTAAGCCTGAGAAGACCCCAAAACCTGGGGGGGAACCCCAAAAGCTGAAGAGGGGACCCCAAAACCTGGAGGGGGCAGCCTTAAACCTGGGAGAGTGACCACAAAGAACACCAGACCTGAGGGGACCCCAAAACCTGGGGGAGTGGCCACAAAGCCTGGGGGGACCCCAAAACCTGGAGGGGGAGACCCCAAAACTTGGGGTGGCACAGAAAAGCTGAGGGGGACCACAGAGATTGGGGGAAGCCCCAAAACCTGTGCCCACATTGTGGGGTCCAGCTGTGTGCTGGTTTTCAGTCTGTTCCTGTGGATGTTTTGGGGGTGTTTCTGGATATTTCGGGGGTGTTCTGGTGGATATTTCGGGGTGCTGATGTTTTTGGGGTGCCCCAGGAGCTGAGGCTGCCCTGTGCCCATATGGTGGAATTTTGGGGCTGTTCCTGTGGATATTTCAGGGATGTTCCTGTGGATATTTCAGGGGTTTTCTGTGGATATTTTGACCAGGATTTCGGGGGGTGTTCTGATGGATATTTTGGGGTGCTGATGTTTTTGGGGTGCCCTGACCCCCCTCAGGAGCTGAAGCTGCCCTGTGCCCGCGTGGTGGAGTCCAGCTGTGTGCTGGTTTTGGGTTTTTCTGTGGATATTTTGGGGCTGTTCCTGTAGATATTTCAAGGATGTTCCTGTGGATATTTCAGGGGTGTTTCTGTGAATATTTCGGGTGCTGATATTTTTGGGGTGACCAGGAGCTGAGGCTGCCCTGTGCCCGCGTGGTGGAGTTTTGGGGCTGTTCCTGTGAATATTTTGGAGGTGTTCCTGTGGATATTTTGGGGATGTTTCTGGATATTTCAGTCTGGATTTCGGGTTGTTCTGTGGATATTTCGGGTGCTGATGTTTTTGGGGTGCCCAGGAGCTGAGGCTGCCCTGTGCCCGTGTGGTGGAGTTTTGGGGCTGTTCCTGTGGATATTTCAGGGATGTTCCTGTGGATATTTCAGGGATGTTTCTGGATATTTCAGTCTGGATTTTGGGGGTGTTCTGGTGGATATTTCGGGGTGCTGATGTTTTGGGGTGCCCCAGGAGCTGAAGCTGCCCTGTGCCTGCGTGGTGGAGTCCAGCTGTGTGCTGGTTTTCAGTCTGTTCCTGTAGATATTTCAGGGATGTTTCTGTGAATATTCGGGGATGTTTCTGGATATTTCAGTCTGGATTTCGGGGGTGTTCTGGTGGATATTTTGGGGTGCTGATGTTTTTGGGGTGCCCCTGACCCCCCCAGGAGCTGAAGCTGCCCTGTGCCCGTGTGGTGGAGTCCAGCTGTGTGCTGGTTTTGGGTTTTTCTGTGGATATTTTGGGGCTGTTCCTGTAGATATTTCGGGGATGTTTCTGGATATTTTGACCAGGATTTTGGGGGTGTTCTGGTGGATATTTCGGGGTGCTGATGTTTTTGGGGTGCCCCTGACCCCCCCAGGAGCTGAAGCTGCCCTGTGCCCGCGTGGTGGAGTCCAGCTGTGTGCTGGTTTTGGGTTTTTCTGTGGATATTTTGGGGCTGTTCCTGTAGATATTTCAAGGATGTTCCTGTGGATATTTCAGGGTGTTTCTGTGAATATTTCGGGGTGCTGATATTTTTGGGGTGACCAGGAGCTGAGGCTGCCCTGTGCCCATATGGTGGAGTTTTGGGGCTGTTCCTGTGGATATTTCAGGGATGTTCCTGTGAATATTTCAGGGGTGTTTCTGGATATTTCAGTCTGGATTTCGAAGGTGTTCTGGTGGATATTTCGGTGCTGATGTTTTTGGGGTGCCCCAGGAGCTGAAGCTGCCCTGTGCCCATATGGTGGAATTTTGGGGCTGTTCCTGTGGATATTTTGGAGGTGTTCCTGTGGATATTTCAGGGGTTTTCTGTGGATATTTCAGTCTGGATTTTGGGGGTGTTCTGGTGGATATTTCGGGTGCTGATGTTTTGGGTGCCCCTGACCCCCCTCAGGAGCTGAAGCTGCCCTGTGCCCGTGTGGTGGAGTTTTGGGGCTGTTCCTGTGGATATTTCAGGGATGTTCCTGTGCATATTTCGGGGATGTTTCTGGATATTTCAGTCTGGATTTTGAATGTGTTCTGGTGGGTATTTCGGGGTGCTGATGTTTTTGGGGTGCCCCTGACCCCCCTCAGGAGCTGAAGCTGCCCTGTGCCTGTGTGGTGGAGTCCAGCTGTGTGCTGGTTTTGGGTTTTTCTGTGGATATTTTGGGGCTGTTCCTGTAGATATTTCAAGGATGTTCCTGTGGATATTTCAGGGTGTTTCTGTGAATATTTCGGGTGCTGATATTTTTGGGGTGACCAGGAGCTGAGGCTGCTCTGTGCCCCAAGGTGGTGGAGTTTTTGGGGCTGTTCCTGTGAATATTTTGGAGGTGTTCCTGTGGATATTTTGGGGATGTTTCTGGATATTTCAGTCTGGATTTCGGGTTGTTCTGTGGATATTTCGGGTGCTGATGTTTTGGGGTGCCCTAGGAGCTGAGGCCGCCTCTGTGCCCAAGGTGGTGGAGTTTTGGGGATGTTCCTGTAGATATTTTGGAGGTGTTCCTGTGGATATTTCAGGGGTGTTTCTGGATATTTCAGTCTGGATTTTGGGGGTGTTCTGGTGGGTATTTCGGGTGCTGATGTTTTGGGGTGACCAGGAGCTGAAGCTGCCCTGCAGCCCATATGGTGGAGTTTTGGGGCTGTTCCTGTGGATATTTCAGGGATGTTCCTGTGGATATTTCAGGGGTTTTCTGTGGATATTTTGACCAGGATTTTGGGGGTGTTCTGATGGATATTTTGGGGTGCTGATGTTTTTGGGGTGCCCTGACCTCGCCAGGAGCTGAAGCTGCCCTGTGCCCGTGTGGTGGAATTTTGTGGCTGTTCCTGTGGATATTTTGGAGGTGTTCCTGTAGATATTTCAGGGGTGTTTCTGTGAATATTTCGGGGTGTTTATGGATATTTGAGTCTGGATATTTTGGGGTGTTCTTGTGGATATTTCGGGGTGCTGATTTTTTGGGGTGCCCCAGGAGCTGAAGCTGCCCTGTGCCCATGTGGTGGAGTTTTGGGGCTGTTCCTGTGGATATTTCAGGGATGTTCCTGTGGATATTTCAGGGGTGTTTCTGGATATTTCAGTCTGGATTTTGGGGCTGTTCCTGTGGATATTTTGGGGATGTTTGTGGATATTTCAGTCTGGATTTCGGGGTGTTCTGGTGGATATTTCGGGGTGCTGATGTTTTTGGGGTGCCCCGACCCCCCTCAGGAGCTGAAGCTGCCCTGTGCCCGTGTGGTGGAGTCCAGCTGTGTGCTGGTTTTGGGTTTTTCTGTGGATATTTTGGGGCTGTTCCTGTAGATATTTCGGGGATGTTTCTGGATATTTTGACCAGGATTTTGGGGTTGTTCTGGTGGATATTTCGGGGTGCTGATGTTTTGGGGTGCCCCAGGAGCTGAAGCTGCCCTGTGCCCATATGGTGGAATTTTGGGGCTGTTCCTGTGGATATTTCAGGGATGTTCCTGTGAATATTTTGGGGATGTTTCTGGATATTTTGACCAGGATTTTGGGGGTGTTCTGGTGGATATTTCGGGGTGCTGATGTTTTTGGGGTGCCCCTGACCCCCCAGGAGCTGAAGCTGCCCTGTGCCCATGTGGTGGAATTTTGGGGCTGTTCCTGTGGATATTTCAGGATGTTCCTGTGAATATTTTGGGGATGTTTCTGGATATTTTGGGGTGTTCTGGTGGATATTTCGGGTGCTGATTTTTGGGGTGCCCCAGGAGCTGAAGCTGCCCTGTGCCCATGTTGTGGAGTCCAGCTGCTGCTGGTTTTCAGTCTGTTCCTGTGGATATTTTGGGGTTGTTTCTGGATATTTTGGGGGTGTTCTGGTGGATATTTCGGGTGCTGATTTTTTGGGGTGCCCCAGGAGCTGAAGCTGCCCTGTGCCCGTGTTGTGGAGTCCAGCTGCGTGCTGGTTTTCAGTCTGTTCCTGTGGATATTTTGGGGTTGTTTCTGGATATTTTGGGGTTGTTCTGGTGGATATTTCGGGGTGCTGATGTTTTTGGGGTGCCCCAGGAGCTGAAGCTGCCCTGTGCCCGCGTGGTGGAGTCCAGCTGCGTGCTGGACGTGCTGATCAAGCTGCTGGAGGTGGTGCAGCCCTGCCTGCAGGCGGCCAAGGAGCACAAGGAGGTGCAGACCCCCAAGTAAGGAGCGACCTCTAGGCCCCCAAATCCCCCCAAAACCCCCCCAGGCTGTTCTCACAGCTGTTCTGTCCCCCCCAAACCAGGTGGATCACCCCTGTCCTGCTGCTGATCGATTTCTACGAGAAAACAGCCGTGTCCTCCAAGCGCCAGCGCGCAGATGAACAAGGTGGGGGTTTGGGGGGTCCTGGGGGGTTTGGGGGTCCTGGGGAAATCTGGAGGGTCTTTTCGGGGATTTTGGGAGTTTGGGGGTCCTGGGGAAATCTGGAGGGTCTTTTCAGGGATTTGGGGGTTTGGGGGGTCCTGGGGGGTTGGGGGTCCTGGGGAAATCTGGAGGGTCTTTTCAGGGATTTTGGGGGGTTTGGGGGGTCCTGGGGGGGTTGGGGGGTCCTGGGGGAAATCTGGAGGGTCTTTTCAGGGATTTTGGGAGTTTGGGGGGTCCTGGGGAAATCTGGAGGGTCTTTCGGGGATTTTGGGAGTTTGGGGGGTCCTGGGGGGGGTTTGGGGGGTCCTGGGGAAATCTGGAGGGTCTTGTGGGTGATTTGGGGGTTTGGGGGGTCCTGGGGAGAGTTTCAGGAGTCCTGGGGGAAGTTTGAGGAGTTCTGGGGGTCCTGGGGGAATTTGGGGGTCCTGAGAGACATTTGGGGGCTCGTGGGGAATTTGGGAGGTCCTAGGGGAAGTTTTGGGGAGATTTGGGGGTCTTATAGGAATTTGGGGCATCCTGGGGGACGTTTGAGGAGTCCTGGGGCAAATTTGGGGGTCCTAAGGGAAATTTGGGGGTCGTGGGGGCAGTTTTAGGAGTCCTGGGGGTCGTGGGGGGAATTTGGGGATCCTGGGGACACACAGTGGGGCTGGGATGGGGGTGGAGCAGCCAGGGTGACACAGGAGTGACACTGGGGTGACACACAGAGCCCTGGGTGACACAGGGGTGACACACAGAGCCCTGGGGTGACACCAAAGCCCTGAGGTGACATGGGGTGACACACAGAGCCCTGGGTGACACAGGGAGTGACACACAAAGCCTGGGTGACACAGGGGTGACACAGGGGTGACACACAGAGCCCTGGGGTGACACAGGGAGTGACACACAAAGCCTGGGGTGACACAGGGATGACACACAGAGCCCTGGGGTGACACAGGGGTGACACACAGAGCCCTGGGGTGACACAGGGGTGACACCAAAGCCCTGGGGTGACACAGGGATGACACACAGAGCCCTGGAGTGACACAGGGATGACACACAGAGCCCTGGGGTGACACAGGGGTGACACACAGAGCCCTGGGGTGACACAGGGGTGACACCAAAGCCCTGGGGTGACACAGGGATGACACACAGAGCCCTGGGGTGACACAGGGGTGACACCAAAGCCCTGGGGTGACACAGGGATGACACACAGAGCCCTGGGGTGACACAGGGTGACACCAAAGCCCTGGGTGACATAGGGGTGACACACAGAGCCCTGGGGTGACATGGGGTGACACACAGAGCCCTTGGGTGACACAGGGGATGACACACAGAGCCCTGGGGTGACACCAAAGCCCTGGGGTGACATGGAGTGACACACAGAGCCTTGGGGTGACACAGGGGTGACACCAAAGCCCTGGGGTGACACAGGGTGACACCAAAGCCCTGGGGTGACACAGGGTGACACACAGAGCCCTGGGGTGACACAGGTGACACACAAAGCCCTGGGGTGACACAGGGGTGACACACAGAGCCCTGGGGTGACACAGGGTGACACCAAAGCCCTGGGGTGACACAGGGCAACACAGGGGTGACAGCACACAGAGCCCTGGGGTGACACCTCAAAGCCCTGAGGTGACATGGGGTGACACACCAGTGACACAGGTGACACCAAAGCCCTGGGGTGACACAGGGGTGACACCAAAGCCCTGAGGTGACATGGGGTGACACAGGGGTGACACAGGGACATGGGTGACACCAAAGCCCTGGGGTCACAGCCAGTGTCCCCGGCATGGCGACAGTGACCTCACCCCCCACCCTGACCGACACCCAGGGCCGGGCGGTTCTGGGGCTCAGCGGGGGCTCCAGGCCCTGACCCCTGTCCCTGTCCCTGTCCCCAGTACCTGCAGGCCAGCGGGAACAACTGGCGCTGGTTCGACGACCGCTCGGGGCGCTGGTGCAGCTACAGCGCCAGCAACAACAGCACCATCGACGCCGCCTGGAGGGCCGGGGAGCCCAGCGTGCGCTTCACGGCCGGGCGGCGGCGCTACACCGTGCAGTTCACCACCATGGTGCAGGTGGGGACACGGGGACACTGCTGGGGACATGGGGACACTGCCCTGGGGCACAGGGACACAGCCCTACACCGTGCAGTTCACCACCATGGTGCAGGTGTGGGGCTGGGGACACTGCCCTGGGGTGTGGGGACACTGCTGGGGACACGGGACACTGCCCTGGGGGCTGGGACACACAGCTACACCGTGCAGTTCACCACCATGGTGCAGGTGTGGGGCTGGGGACACTGCTGGGGACACGGGGACACTGCCCTGGGGCTGGGGACACTGCCCCAGGGCACAGGGACACACAGCTACACCGTGCAGTTCACCACCATGGTGCAGGTGTGGGGGCTGGGACACTGCCCTGGGGGCTGGGGACACTGCTGGGGACATGGGGACACTGCCCTGGGGCTGGGGACACACTGCTGGGGACACGGGGCACTGCCCTGGGGGCTGGGGACACACTGCTGGGGACATAGGGACACTGCCCTGGGGCACAGGGACATGTCCCAGGGTCAGCTGGGCCACAGGGCCATGGCTCAAGTGAAAGGGGACACGTCCTGGTGTCACCCAGTGAAGGGACACGCCCCAGTGTCACCCTGCAGTGTCACTCCCTGTGTGGCCCCTGGTGTCAGCCCACGGGATTGGCCCTGGTGTCCCCTCTGACCCCCGGGTGTCCTTCCTGTCCCCTGACCCCCAGTGTCCCCCCTGTCCCCCTCAGTGTCCCTCAGTCCCCCAGTGTCCCCCTGACCCCAGTGTCTCCCCGGTGTCTCCCCGGTGTCCCCCTGTTCCCCCTGTGTGACCCCCTGGTGTCCCCCGTGACCCTCAGTGTCCCCCCGTGACCCCTGCTGTCCCCCCTGGTGTCCCCTTGTCCCCTGTGACCCTCCATGTCCCCTCAGTCCCCCTGTGACCCTCAATGTCCCCCTGATCCCAGTGTCCCCCGGTGTCCCCAGTCCCCCTGGTGTCCCCTTGTCCCCTGTGACCCTCATTGTCCCCTGTGACCCTGCTGTCCCCCTGACCCCATGTCCCCTGTGACCCTCAGTGTCCCCCTGTGACCCTCAGTGTGACCCCTGTGCCCCCGTGACCCTCAGTGTCCCCTGTGACCCTCAGTGTCCCCCCTGTGACCCCTGTGCCCCCGTGACCCTCAGTGTCCCCCCCGACCCTCAGTGTCCCCCCTGTGACCCTCAGTGTCCCCTGTGACCTCAGTGACCCCTGTGACCCTCAGTGCCCCCTGTGACCCCCAGAGTCCCCTGTGACCCTCAGTGCCCCCTGTGACCCTTAGTGCCCCCTGTGACCTCAGTGTCCCCCTAGACCCTCAGTGCCCCCCTCAGACCCTCAGTGCCCCCCCAGACCCTCAGTGCCCCCTGTGACCTCAGTGCCCCCTGTGACCCCCAGAGTCCCCTGTGACCCTCAGTGCCCCCTGTGACCCTCAGTGCCCCCTGTGACCCTCAGTGCCCCCTGTGACCCTCAGTGTCCCCCTGTGACCCTCAGTGTCCCCTGTGACCCTCAGTGCCCCCCTGTGACCCCCAGTGTCCCCTGTGACCCTCAGTGCCCCCTGTGACCCTCAGTGCCCCCCTGTGACCCTCAGTGCCCCCTGTGACCCCTCTGTGCCCCCGTGACCTCAGTGTCCCCCTATGACCCTCAGTGTCCCCCCTGTGACCCTCAGTGCCCCCTGTGACCCCTGTGCCCCTGCGACCCTCAGTGTCCCCCTGTGACCCTCAGTGTCCCCCTGTGACCCCAGTGTCCCCCTGTGACCCTCAGTGCCCCCCTGTGACCCTCAGTGTCCCCCTGTGACCCCTGTGCCCCCGTGACCCTCAGTGTCCCCCCGACCCTCAGTGTCCCCCTGTGATCCTCAGTGTCCCTCCTGATCCTCAGTGTCCCCTGACCCCGTGTCCCCCCTGTGACCCTCAGTGTCCCCCTGTGACCCCCGTGTCCCCCCTGACCCCGTGTCCCCCCGTGACCCCAGTGTCCCCTGTGACCCCCTGACCCCAGTGTCCCCAGTGTCCCCTGTGACCCCAGTGTCCCCAGTGTCCCCCTGACCCGTGTCCCCTGTGACCCTCAGTGCCCCCAGTGTCCCCCTGACCCGTTGCCCCCAGTGTCCCCCAGTGCCCCCCGTGTCCCTGGTGTCCCCTGTGACCCCAGTGTCCCCCCCGTGTCCCCAGTGTCACCCCTGACCCGTGCCCCCTGTGACCCTCAGTGCCCCCCATGTCCCCAGTGTCCCCCTGACCCTCAGTGTCCCCAGTGTCCCCCAGTGCCCCAGTGCCCCCTGTGACCCCTGCTATCCCCTCTGACCCCAGTGCCCCCTGTGACCCCCATGTCCCCAGTGTCCCCCTGTGACCCCAGTGTCCCCAGTGTCCCCCTGTGACCCCAGTGCCCCCAGTGCCCCCAGTGTCCCCAGTGCCCCCTGACCGTGTCCCCTGTGACCCCAGTGCCCCCAGTGTCCCCCCAGTGCCCCCAGTGTCCCCAGTGCCCCCTGACCCCAGTGTCCCCAGTGTCCCCCTGTGACCCCAGTGTCCCCAGTGCCCCAGTGTCCCCAGTGCCCCCCTGACCCCCAGTGTCCCCAGTGTCCCCAGTGCCCCCAGTGTCCCCCGTGTCCCTTGTCCCCTGACCGTGTCCCCGTGCGCAGGTGAACGAGGAGACAGGGAACCGGCGCCCGGTGATGCTGACGCTGCTGCGCCCCCCCGGGCCGGGAAGGGCCGAGAGGAGGGGGGGCGAGGACCCCGAGGGCAAGGGCAAGGACGAGACCCCCGGTACGGGCAGGGGGCTGGGGGCTGGGGAGGGGCCTGAGGGTTCTGGGGAGTCTGGGGGTTGTGGGGAGGGTCTGTGGGGTTCTGGTGGGATCTGAGGGGTTGTGGGGAGGGGTCTGAGGGTTCTGGGGAGTCTGAGGGGTTCTGGGGAGGGGTCTGAGGGGTTGTGAGGAGGGGTCTGTGGGGTTCTGGTGGGATCTGAGGAGTTTTGGGGAGGGGTCTGAGGGGTTCTGGGGAGTCTGAGGGAGTTGTGGGGAGGGGCTTGAGGGTTCTGGGGAGTCTGAGGGGTTGTGGGGAGGGGTCTGAGGGGTTGTGGGGAGGGGTCTGAGGGGTTCTGGGGAGTCTGAGGGGTTGTGGGGAGGGGCTTGAGGGTTCTGGGGAGTCTGAGGGGTTTTGGGGGCATCTGAGGAGTTTTGGGGAGGGGTCTGAGGGGTTCTGGTGGGATCTGAGGGGTTTTGGGGAGGGGCCTGAGGGGTTGTGGGGAGGCGTCTGAGGGGTTGTGGGGAGGGTCTGAGGCGTTCTGGTGGGATCTGAGGGGCTGTGGGGAGGGACTGAGGGGTTGTGGGGAGTCTGAGGAGTTTTGGGAGGGGTCTGAGGGTTCTGGTGGGATCTGAGGGGTTGGGGAGGGGCCTAAGGGGTTCTGGGGAGTCTGAGGGTTGTGGGGAGGGGTCTGAGGGGTTCTGGTGGGATCTGAGGGGTCTGAGGGGTTCTGGTGGGATCTGAGGAGTTTTGGGAGGGGTCTGAGGGGTTCTGGTGGGATCTGAGGGGTTGTGGGGAGGGGTCTGAGGGGTGGGGGGATCATAGGGGCCATGGAGAGGTCAGAGTGGTCGTGCTGGGGTCAGAAAGGTCATGGGGGTTACAGTGACCATGGGGGGACACAGGGGCAATGGGGGGTCACAGGGGCAATGGGGGGTCATAGGGGCAATGGAGGGTCACAGGGGTCATGGAGGGGTCACAGTAGGGTTGGAATGGTCGTGGGGGGATTGGAATGGTCATGGAGGGGGGTCATAAGGGGTCATTGGGGGGTCATAGGGGTCATTGGGGGTCATAGAGGTCATGGAAGGGCCACAGAGAGGGGGTCGGGATGGTTGGGGGTCATAGGGGCCATGGGGAGGTCAGAATAGTCAAGGGGAGGTCACAGAGGCCATGGTGGGGTCAGAAGGGTCATGGTGGGGGTCACAGAAGGGTCACAGAGGTCACAGAGGGGTCACAGAGGCCATGGAGGGGGTTGGAATAGCCATGGAGGGTCAGAATGGTCATGGTGGGGTCACAGAGGTCATGGGGGGTCACAGGGGCCATGGAGGGGGGTTGGAATAGCCATGGAGGGTCAGAATGGTCATGGTGGGGTCATAGAGGTCACGGAAGGGTCACAAAGGTCATGGGGGGGTCACAGAGAGGCCATGGGGGGTCAGAATGGTCATGTTGGGGCTCATAGAGGTCACGGAAGGGTCACAGAGGTCATGGGGGTCAGAGTGGTCATGGAGGGGTCACAGAGGTTCCATGGGGGGTCACAGGGTCCATGGTGGGGGTTGGAATAGCCATGGAGGGTCAGAATGGTCATGGTGGGGTCATAGAGGTCATGAGGGGTCACAGAGGCCATGGGGGGTCACAGGGGCCATGGGGGGGTTGGAATAGCCATGGAGGGTCAGAATGGTCACGGTGGGGTCACGGCCACCACAGAGTGCCTCATAACCCCCAAAACTCACCCCATCCCCCCTCCCCACAGCTGCAGACCCTCCTCCTACAGACGAAGACCCCCTACAACCACCACCAGCACCAGCAGCAGCAGCAGCGCCCCACGCCCGCCTACGCCGCCCCTGCCCCTCGCCCCCGCGGGCCCCGCCGAGCCGGGGCGATGAGGCGGAGGAGGCGCCGGTGCGCTGGCTGGCGGAGGAGGCGGTGCCGGCCGTGCTGCGCGCCTGCGTCAGCATGCTGGGCGTGCCGGTGGACCCCGACACGCTGCACGCCACGCTGCGCCTGTGCCTGCGCCTGACGCGGCAGCACAAGCACGCGCTGCTGTTCGCCGAGCTGCGCTCCACGCCGCACCATCCTGGCGCTGACGCAGAGCTCCGGCTTCACCGGCTTCACGCCGCTTCGTCACGCTGCTGTTCCGGCACATCATCGAGGACCCCTGCACGCTGCGCCACACCATGGAGAAGGTGCGCTGTCCCCATGCCTGCTGTGTCACTGTGCCCGCTGTGTCACTGTGCCTGCTGTGTCACCGTGCCCGCTGTGTCACCGTACCCACTGTGTCACTGTACCCGCTGTGTCACCGTGCCCACAATATCCCATACCCGCTGTGTCACTGTGCCCGCTGTGTCACCGTGCCCGCTGTGTCACTGTGCCCGCTGTGTCACTGTGCCCGCTGTGTCACCATAACCCGCTGTGTCACCGTGCCCACAATATCCCATACCCACTGTGTCACTGTACCCGCTGTGTCACTGTACCCGCTGTGTCACCGTGCCCGCTGTGTCACCGTGCCCGCTGTGTCACTGTGCCCGCTGTGTCACCATAACCCGCTGTGTCACCGTGCCCGCTGTGTCACTGTGCCCGCTGTGTCACTGTGCCCGCTGTGTCACCATAACCCGCTGTGTCACCGTGCCCACAATATCCCATACCCCTGTGTCACTGTGCCCGCTGTGTCACTGTACCCGCTATGTCACTGTGCCCGCTGTGTCACCGTACCCGCTGTGTCACCATAACCCGCTGTGTCACTGTGCCCGCTGTGTCACTGTGCCCGCTGTGTCACCGTGCCCGCTGTGTCACTGTGCCCGCTGTGTCACTGTGCCCGCTGTGTCACCGTACCCGCTGTGTCACCGTACCCGCTGTGTCACCGTGCCCACAATATCCCATACCCGCTGTGTCACCTGTTACCCACTGTGTCACCGTACCCGCTGTGTCACCATACCCGCTGTGTCACCGTACCCGCTGTGTCACCGTACCCACTGTGTCACCGTACCCGCTGTGTCACCGTACCCGCTGTGTCACCGTACCCACTGTGTCACCGTACCACTGTGTCACCATAACCCGCTGTGTCACCGTACCCGCTGTGTCACCGTACCCACTGTGTCACCGTACCCGCTGTGTCACCATACCAGCTGTGTCACCGTGCCCACAGTGTCACCATACCTGCTGTGTCACCATAACCCGTTGTGTCACCATACCCACAGTGTCCCCGTGCCCACAGTGTCCCATGCCCACAGTGTCACCATACCCACAGTGTCACCGTGCCCACAGTGTCCCCATACCCACTGTCCCCGTGCTGTCCCCATGCCATCCCCGTGCCCACAATGTCCCCATACCCACGCTGTCCCACGTCCACGCTGTCCCCATACCTATGATGTCCCTATGCCATTCTTGTCCCCCATGCCCTCCCCATGCCCACACTGTCCCCATACACACTGCTCCCATGCCATTCCCATCCCCATTCTATCCCCACTTTGTCCCTGTACTTGTCCCCATACCCACTCTGTCCCCATACCACGCTGTCCCATACCCACTTTGTCCCACTCTGTCCCCATACTGTCCCTGTCCCCATACCCACAGTGTCCCTGCTGTCCCCATACCCACACTGTCCCCGTGGTGTCCCTGCTGTCCCCATACCCACTCTGTCCCCATACTGTCCCTGTCCCCATACCCACAGTGTCCCCGTGGTGTCCCTGCTGTCCCCATACCCACACTGTCCCCATGCTGTCCCTGCTGTCCCCGTGGTGTCCCTACTGTCCCCATGCTCACACTGTCCCTGTCCCTGTCCCCAGGTGGTGCGCTCAGCAGCCACCAGCGGTGCCGGGCAGCACCACCTCGGGCGTGGTGTCCCTGCTGTCCCCATGCTGTCCCTGCTGTCCCCATACCCACACTGTCCCCATGCTGTCCCTGCTGTCCCCATACCCACGCTGTCCCCATGCTGTCACTGCTGTCCCCATGCTGTCCCTGTCCCCATGCTCACTCTGTCCCCATGCTGTCCCCAGGTGGTGCGCTCAGCAGCCACCAGCGGCGCTGGGCAGCACCACCTCGGGCGTGGTGTTCCTGCTGTCCCCATACCCAGTCTGTCCCCATGCTGTCCCTGCTGTCCCTGCGTGGTGTCCCTGCTGTCCCCATGCTCACTCTGTCCCTGTCCCCATCCCCAGGTGGTGCGCTCAGCAGCCACCAGCGGCGCGGGCAGCACCACCTCGGGCGTAGTGTCCCTGCTGTCCCCATGCTGTCCCTGCTGTCCCCATGCTCACTCTGTCCCCATGCTGTCCCCAGGTGGTGCGCTCAGCAGCCACCAGCGGCGCGGGCAGCACCACCTCGGGCGTGGTGTCGGGCAGCCTGGGCTCGCGGGAGGTGAACTACATCCTGCGGGTGCTGGGCCCCGCCGCCTGCCGCAGCCCCCACGTCTTCACCGAGGTGGCCACGGGCTGCATCCGCATCGCCCTGCCCGCCCCGCGCGGCTCCGGCACCGGTGAGGGCAGGGGGGACCGGGGGGGCTGGGGAGGGGGTGGGATGGGGACAGGAGGGTCCTGGAGGGGGCACAGGGACATGGAGGGGACTGGGATGGGGACAGGAGGGTCCTGGAGGGGGCACAGGGGCATAGAGGGACCAGGATGGGGGCACTGAAGGGAGGGGACTGGGATGGGGTGGGATGGGGAACAGGGAGGGTCCTGGAGGGACACAGGGACATGGAGGGACTGGGATGGGGGCACAGGGACATGGAAGGGACTGGAAATGGGGTGGGATGGGGACAGGGAGGAAGTCCTGGAGGGGACAGGGACATGGAGGGACTGGGATGGGGGCACAGGGACATGGAAGGGACTGGAAATGGGGTGGGATGGGGACAGGGAGGGTCCTGGAGGGGACAGGGACATGGAGGGACCAGGATGGGGACAGGAGGGTCCTGGAGGGGACAGGGACATGGAGGGACTGGAGATGGGGTGGGATGGGGACAGGAGGGGTCCTGGAGGGACACAGGGACATGGAGGGACTGGAGATGGGGTGGGATGGGGACAGGAGGGTCCTGGAGGGGACACAGGGGCATGGAGGGACTGGGATGGGGCAGAGGGACATGGGCCGGGACAGGGATGGGGACAGGAGAGGTCCTGGAGGGGGACAGGGACATGGAGGGACTGGGGATGGGGTGGGATGGGGACAGGGAGGGTTCTGGAGGGAACAGGGACATGGAGGGGACCGGGATGGGGCACAGGGACATGGAGGGACTGGGGATGGGGTGGGATGGGGACAGGAGGGTCCTGGAGGGGGACAGGGGCATGGAGGGGGCTGGGGAGAGGGGTGGGATGGGGACAGGAGGGTCCTGGAGGGGACAGGGACATGGAGGGACTGGGATGGGGGCACAGGTGCATAGAGGGACTGGGATGGGATGGGGTGGATGGGGGACAGGAGGGGTCCTGGAGGGGACAGGGACATGGAGGACCGGGATGGGGGCACAGAGGCGTAGAGGGACTGGGATGGGGTGGGATGGGGAACAGGAGGGTCCTGGAGAGCAGACAGGGACATGGAGGGGACTGGGATGGGGCACAGGGGCATAGAAGGGACTGGGATGGGGGCACAGGGGCATAGAGGGACTGAGATGGGGTGGGATGGGGACAGGAGGGTCCTGGAGGGGCACAGGGGCATGGAGGGACTGGGATGGGGCAGAGGACATGGAGGGACTGGGATGGGGCAGAGGACATGGAGGGACTGGGAGTAGGGCACAGGGACATGGAGGGACTGGGATGGGGCAGAGGACATGGGGGACAGGGATGGGGACAGGAGGGTCCTGGAGGGGGACAGGGACATGGAGGGACTGGGAATGGGGGCACAGGTGCATAGAGGGACTGGGATGGGGTGGGATGGGGAACAGGGAGGGTCCTGGAGGGACACAGGGACATGGAGGGACTGGGATGGGGCACAGGGACATGGAGGGACTGGAAATGGGGTGGGATGGGGACAGGAGGGTCCTGGAAGGGCACAGGGGCATAGAGGGGACTGGAGATGGGGTGGGATGGGGACAGGGAGGGTTCTGGAGGGGCACAGGGACATGGAGGGGACTGGGATGGGGCAGAGGACATGGGCGGACAGGGATGGGGACAGGAGAGGTCCTGGAGGGGGACAGGGACATGGAGGGACTGGGATGGGGGCACAGGGACATGGAGGGACTGGGATGGGGTGGGATGGGGAACAGGAGGGTCCTGGAGGGACACAGGGACATGGAGGGGACCGGGATGGGGGCACAGGTGCATAGAGGGGACTGGGATGGGGTGGATGGGGACAGGAGGGTCCTGGAAGGGCACAGGGGCATGGAGGGGACTGGGATGGGGTGGGATGGGGACAGGAGAGGTCCTGGAGGGGACAGGGACATAGAGGGGACTGGGATGGGGACAGGAGGCTCCTGGAGGGGGCAGGGCACCAGGGGGGATCCTGGAGGGGGCTCAGGGACATGGGAGGACTGGGGATGGCACAGGGGCACCAGGGGGTTCCATAGGGGCTGGGACACCGGGGGAGATCCTGGAGGGGCTCCTAGAGGGGGCAGAGGCATGAGGGTGCTCCTAGAGAGGGATGGGGACGTGGGGTGGTCCTGGAGGCACAGGGGCATGGGGGATCCTGGGGTGCCTGGCACCCATAATGGGGTCCTGGGAGGTTCCTGGAAGGAATCTCAGGGTGCCTCTATCCCCAAAATGAGGCTCTTCGCCCCAGAACAGAATCCCAGGGGTGCCTCAGACTGGGGGTCCCAGAGCTGCCTCCACCCCAAAAACCAAGATCCTATCTCATCCTCATCCCACTACATACCTCCCACAACCCCTCCCCAACCCCACCTCCTTGAGGAGCCCCCAAACCCCTGAGCCCCCCACTGAGCCTCTGAGTCACTCCCAAACCCCTGACCCCCAATTTTGCAGCCTCTGATGACGAGTGTGATAACCTGCAGATCAAGGCTCCAAATCTCTGACTCCTCTGAGGAACCCCCAAAGCTCTGAGCCCCCAAATCCCCTGACTTTCGAATTTTGCAGCCTCAGATGACGAGTTTGAGAACCTGCACATCAAGGAGTCCAAATATCTGACCCACCCCCCAAATCCCTGACCCCTGAGGACCCCTCAAACCCCTGACCCCCTGAGGACTCCCCCAAACCCCTGAGCCCCCAAGCTCTGACCCCCAGACCCCCACAAATCCTGACCCCGATTTTGCAGCCTCAGATGACAAATTTGAGAACCTGCGCATCAAGGGTCCAAATACCTGACCCCAAAAACCTCTGACTCCTCAAACCCCTGACCCCCCTTGAGACCCCCCAAATCCCTGAACCCCCAATTTCCAGTGTCTGATGATGAGTTTGAGAACCTGCG
Source organism: Luscinia luscinia (assembly GCA_034336685.1). NCBI lineage: Eukaryota > Metazoa > Chordata > Aves > Passeriformes > Muscicapidae > Luscinia > Luscinia luscinia. The sequence continues at coordinate 26,757 of JAKWBO010000516.1, forward strand.
TATCAAGGGTCCAAATCTTACCTCCCCCTCCGAACCCCTGAGCCCCTCAAACCCTGACCTCTGAGGACCCCCCAAATCCCTGACCCCCCTGAGGACCCCCCAAACCCCTGACCCCCTGAGGACCCCCAAACCCCTGACCCCCGATTTTGCAGCCTCGGATGGCGAGTTTGAGAACCTGCGCATCAAGGGTCCAAATATCTGACCACCCCAAATCCCTGACCCCCTGAGGACCCCTCAAACCCTGACCCCTGAGGACCCCCAAACCCCTGAGCCCCTCAAAGCTCTGACCCCCAGACCCCCACAAATCCCTTGACCCCCCGATTTTGCAGCCTCAGATGACAAATTTGAGAACCTGCATCAAGGGTCCAAATATGTGACCTACCCCCAAACCCTGACCCTCTGAGGACTCCCCAAACCCCTGACCCCTGAGGACCCCCAAATCCCTGACCCCTGAGAGCCCCCAAACCCTGACCCCCCCATTTGCAGCCTCAGATGACGAGTTTGAGAACCTGTGCATCAAGGGTCCAAATCTTACCTCCCCCTCCGAACCCTAGGCCCCAAATCTGACCCCTGAGGACCCCCAAACCCCTGACCCCTGAGGACCCCCAAACCCCTGACCCCCGAGGACCCCCAAACCCCTGACCCCGAATTTTGCAGCCTCGGATGACGAGTTTGAGAACCTGCGCATCAAGGGTCCCAACGCGGTGCAGCTGGTGAAAACCACCCGGCCAAGGCGGCGGCGCTGCCGCCATCCCCGAGCCCATCCAGCGGCGTCATCTACGACATGCTCAACGCCCTGTGGCGGCCTACCACGCCCCCGAGGAGGGGTACGGGGCTGGGGCTTAGAGAGCCCCAGGAGGGTTGGGGGGCAAGGGAGGAGTTGGGGGCACATAGAGCAGGAGTTGGGGTGTCCTGTGCAATGCCCTGAGTGCCCATCACGCCCCCCAAGGAGGTACCGGGGGCTGGGGCTTGGGGAGCTCCCCAGGGAGGGTTTGGGGGCAGGAGGAGGAGTGAGGGTGCATGGAACAGGAGTTGGGGTGCTCTGTGCAATACCCTGAGTGCCCATCACACCCCGAGGAGGGTCACGGGGGCTGGGGCTTGGGGAGCCCCCAGGGAGGTTTGGGGGTGCAAGGGGAGGAGTTGGGGGTACCTGGAATAGGAGTTGGGGTGTCCTGTGCAACACCTGAGTGCCCACCATGCCCCGAGGAGGGTGTCGGGGTTTGGGGGACGCCCCCCAGGGAGGTTTGGGGGCAGGAGGAGGAGTGGGGGCACCTGGAGCAGGAGTTGGGGTGTCCTGTGCAATGCCCTGAGTGCCCAGCAGACTCTAGTATGGGGCTCTGACAAGGGGTTGGGGTGCAGAAGGAGGAGTGGGGGGCACATGGAATGGGAATTGGGGTGTCCTGTGCAATGCCCTGAGTGCCCATCAGGCCTCAAGGAGGGTACGGGGGGCTGGGGCTTGGGGGAGCTCCCCAGGGAGGTTTGGGGGTGCAAGGGGTGGAGTGGGGGGCACATGGAATGGGAATTGGGGTGTCCTGTGCAATGCCCTGAGTGTCCACAAACTCTGACAAGGGGCTGTGACAAAGATTTGGGGGCCCCCCAGATGGGGAAAAACCCCAGGGAGGTTTGGGGTGCAGGGAAAGAGTGAGGAGCACATGGAGACCCGAATTGGGGTGTCCATAACAGGAAGAATTGGGGTGCCCACACAGGAACAATTGGGTGTCCATACAAGGGAAGGATTGGGGTGTCCATATGGGGGAAATTTGGGTGAATATAGGAAAATTGGGGTGCTCCTATAGGAAGAATTGGGGTGTCTGTATAGGAGAGGAATTGGGGTGCCCATATAGAAGGAATTGGGGTGAATATAGGAAAATTGACGTGTCCATATATGAGGAATTGGCATGTCCATAAAGAGGGATTGGGGTCTCTATATAGAGAGAATTGAGGTGCCCCTGTAGGAGGAATTGGGGTGCCCGTATAGCAAAAATTGGGGTGTCCATATATGAGAAATTGGCATGTCCATATAGGAAGAATTGGGGTGCCCATAAAGGAAGAATTGGGGTGCCCATACAGGGGAGGAATTGGGGTGCCCATAAAGGAAGAATTGGGATGTCTATATAGAAGGAATTGGGGTGCCCATATAGAAGGAATTGGGGTGCCCATACAGGGGAGTAATTGAGATGCCCATAGAGGAAGAATTGGGATGTCTATATAGAAGGAATTGGGGTGCCCATATAGGAGAGGAATTGAGGTGCCCTTATAGGAAGAATTGGGGTGCCCATGCAGAGAGGAGGAACTGGGGTGCCCATATAGAGAGAATTGGGGTGCCCATAAAGGAAGAATTGGGGTGCCTATATGGGAAGAATTGAGGTGCCCATATAGAGGAATTGGGGTGCCCATACAGGAAGAATTGAGTGCCCATACAGGGGAGAATTGGGGTGCCCATATAGAGGAATTGGGGTGCCCATACAGGGAAGTAATTGAGATGCCCATAAAGGAAGAATTGGGGTGCCCATATAGGAAAAGTGGGGTGCCTATATGGGAAGAATTGGGGTGCCCGTATAGGAGAGGAATTTGGGTGCCCATATAGAAAGAATTGGGATGCCCATATAGGAAAATTGGGATGCCCATCTAGAGGAATTGAGGTGCCCATACAGGAAGAATTGACTGCCCATACAGGGAGGAATTGGGGTGCCCATATAGAAGAGGAATTGGGGTGCCCATATAGAGGAATTGGGGTGCCCATAGAGGAAGAATTGGGGTGCCCATCTAGAGGAATTGGGGTTCCCATACAGGGGAGGAATTGGGGTGCCCATATAGAGAGAGGAATTGGGGTGTCCATATAGAGGAATTGGGGTGCCCCTAGAGGAAGGAATTGGGGTGCCCATATAGAAGAATTGGGGTGCCCATACAGGGGAGAAATTGGGGTGCCCATAAAGGAAGAATTGGGTTCCCATATAGAAGGAATTGGGGTGCCCCTATAGGAAGAATTGGGGTGCCCATACAGAGGAGGAACCGCGGTGCCTATATAGAGAGAATTGGGGTGCCCATATAGAAGGAATTGGGGTGCCTGTATGGGAAGAATTGGGGTGCCCATATAGAGGAATTGTGGTGCCCATACAGGGGAGTAATTGAGATGCCCATAGAGGAAGAATTGGGGTGCCCATAAAGGAAGAATTGGGATGTCTATATAGAAGGAATTGGGGTGCCCATACAGGAAGAATTGGGGTGTCCATAGTGAAAGAATTGGGGTGCCCATATAGGAAAAGTGGGGTGCCTATATGGGAAGAATTGGGGTGCCCGTATAGGAGAGGAATTTGGGTGCCCATATAGAAAGAATTGGGATGCCCATATAGGAAAATTGGGGTGCCCATCTAGAGGAATTGGGGTGCCCATACAGGAAGAATTGGGGTGCCCATATAGGAAGAATTGGGGTGCCCATACAGAGGAGGAACTGGGGTGCCCATATAGAGAGAATTGGGGTGCCCGTATAGAAGGAATTGGGGTGGCTATATGGGAAGAATTGGTGTGCCCGTATAGGAGAGGAATTGGGGTGCCCATATAGAGGAATTGGGGTGCCCATAGAGGAAGAATTGGGGTGCCCATATAGAGGAATTGGGGTGCTCATACAGGGGAGAAATTGGGGTGCCCATAAAGGAAGAATTGGGTTCCCATATAGAAGGAATTGGGGTGCCCCTATAGAAGGAATTGGGGTGCCCATACAGAGGAGGAACCGCGGTGCCTATATAGAGAGAATTGGGGTGCCCATATAGAAGGAATTGGGGTGCCTATATGGGAAGAATTGGTGTGCCCGTATAGGAGAGGAATTGGGGTGCCCATAGAGGAAGAATTGGGGTGCCCATATAGAGGAATTGGGGTGCCCATACAGGGGGAGAAATTGGGGTGCCCATAAAGGAAGAATTGGGTTCCCATATAGAAGGAATTGGGGTGCCCCTATAGAAGGAATTGGGGTGCCTGTATGGGAAGAATTGGGGTGCCCATACAGGGGAGTAATTGAGATGCCCATAGAGGAAGAATTGGGGTGCCCATAAAGGAAGAATTGGGATGTCTATATAGAAGGAATTGGGGTGCCCATACAGGAAGAATTGGGGTGTCCATAGTGAAAGAATTGGGGTGCCCATATAGGAAAAGTGGGGTGCTTATATGGGAAGAATTGGGGTGCCCGTATAGGAGAGGAATTTGGGTGCCCATATAGGAAAATTGGGGTTCCCATATAGAAGGAATTGGGGTGCCCATACAGGAGAGGAATTGGGGTGCCCATACAGGAAGAATTGGGTTTCCATATAGAAGGAATTGGGGTGCCCATATAGAAGGAATTGGGGTGCCCCTATAGGAAGAATTGGTGTGCCCATATAGAGGAATTGGGGTGCCCATAAAGGAAGAATTTGGTTTCCATATAGAAGGAATTGGGGTGCCCGTACAGGAGAGAATTGGGGTGCCCATACAGGAGGGGAATTGGGGTGCCCATACAGGAGCAATCAGGGTTCCCCTGCCCCCCCTCCAGCCCCTCAGGGGGTCCCCTGCCCCTCCCCAGCCCCCCTGGGGTCTCCCCGTGCCCCCTGACGGCCGTGCCCCCCCCAGGCGACAAGGGGGACCCCAAGAGCGCGGCGCCCAGCGAGGTGAGCCAGCTGCTGTCGGACATTGGGGACGACATGTACCAGCAGTACCGCAGCCTGACCCGGCCCCCGGCGACTTCGAGCCCCCGCCGGCTTCGCCATCAACGCATGGCCCGCCCGGGGCTGGGGGGGTTTGGGGGGGTTATGGGGTGGTTTGGGGGCTGGGGGGATTTAGGGGGTTATGAGGTGGTTTGGGGGTTATGGTGTGGTTTGTGGAGGCTGAGGGGTGGTTTGGGGGGTTATGGGGTGGTTTGGGGGGCCTGGGGGGATTTGGGGGGTTATGAGGTGGTTTTGGGGGCTGGGGGGGATTTAGGGGGGCTAGGGGTGATTTGGGGGGTTATGGGGTGGTTTGGGGGCCTGGGGGGATTTGCGGGGGTTATGAGGTGGTTTGGGGGGCTGGGGGGGATTTAGGGGGCTGGAGGGTGGTTTGGGGGCCTGGGGGGGATTTGAGGGGATTATGGGATGGTTTGAGGGATTATGGGGTGGTTTGTGGAGGCTGAGGGGTGGTTTGGGGGGTTATGGGGTGGTTTGAGGAGGCTGGGAGTGGTTTGGGGGCTTATGGTGTGGTTTGGGGGTTATGGGGTGGTTTGGGGAGGCTGGGGGGATTTGGGGGGCTAGGGGGTGGTTTGGGGGGTTATGGGATGGTTTGAGGGATTATGGGGTGGTTTTGGAGGCTGAGGGGTGGTTTGGGGGGGTTATGGGGTGGTTTGGGGGGTTATGGTGGGATTTGGGGGGTTAGGGTGGTTTGGGGGCTGGGGGTGGTTTGGAGGGGTATGGGGGTGGTTTGGGGGTCTGGAGGGGTTTGGGGGTTATGGGGTGGTTTGGGGGCTGGGGGTGGTTTGGAGGGTATGGGGGTGGTTTTGGGGGTCTGGAGGGGTTTGGGGGTTATGGGGTGGTTTAAGGAGGCTGGGGGTGGTTTGGGGAGGTTATGAGGTGATTTGGGTGGATATGGGGGTTGTGAGGTGGTTTGGGGGTTATGGGGTGGTTTGGGGCGGCCCCCAGGCTCTGACCCTCTCCCCTCCCCCAGGCCCAGGTTTTCGCTGCTGACGGAGCCGCGGCCGAGACGCCGCCCTCGGGAACGCCCCAGGGAGAAGGTGGCACTGTCCCCGTGTCCCCTGCTGTCCCCCTGTCCCTGACACTGTCCCACATCCCCTGACCCTGTGCCTGTGTCTTTAACACTGTCCCCATGTCCCTAACGCTGTTCCCCAATCTCCTGACCCTGTTCCCACATCCCCTAATGCTGTCCCCGTGTCCCTGACCCCGTCCCTGTGTCCCTGACACCATGCCCCGTGTCCCTGACCCCTGTCCCTGACCCCGTCCTTGTGTCTCTGACCCCATCCCCTGACCCTGTCCACAATGTCCCCTGACCCCATCCCCCTGTCCCTGACCCTGTTCCAATGTCCCTGTCCCTGTCGCTGTGCCTGTGTCCCTCATGCTATCCCCGTGTCCCCTAACACTATCTCCACATCCCCTGATCCTGTCCCCACATCCCTCTCCCTGTCCCTGTGTCCCCTAACATTGTTCCTGTGTCCCCTAACATTGTTCCCGTGTCCCCTGACCCTGTCCCTGACCCCATCCCCATGTCCCCTGACACTATCTCCACATCCCCTGTCCCTGACCCTGTCCCTGTGTCCCCGTGTCCCTGACCCCATCCCTGACCCTGTCCCCATGTCCCTGTCCCCGTCCCCTGTCCCTGACCTTGTCCCTATGTCCCTGTCCCTGTCCCCTGTCCCTGACACCATCCCCCTGTCCCTGACCCTGTCCCCAACCCCGTCCCTGACCCCATCCCTGACCCTGTCCCCATGTCCCTGACCCTGTCCCCAACCCCGTCCCTGACCCCATCCCTGACCCTGTCCCCGATCCTGTCCCTGACCCGGTCCCCTGTCCCTGTCCCCGACCCCGTCCCTGACCCCATCCCTGACCCTGTCCCCCTGTCCCTGACCCTGTCCCCATGTCCCTGACCCCATCCCCTGACCCTGTCCCCTGTCCCTGACCCTGTCCCCATGTCCCTGACACCATCCCCTGTCTCTGACCCTGTCCCTTTTGTCCCTGATCCTGTCCCCTTATCCCTGACCCTGTTCCCATGTCCCTGTCCCTGACCCCTGTCCCCATGTCCCTGACCCTGACCTGGTCCCTCATCCCTGACCCCATCCCTGTCCCTGTCCCCATGTCCCTGACCCTGTCCCTGTCCCCGATCCTGTCCCCATGTCCTTGTCCGTGTCCCCATGTCCCTGTCCCCATCCCCCGACCCTGTCCCTGGCCCCGGTCCCCATGTCCCTGTCCGTGTCCCCATGTCCCTGTCCCCGTCCCTGATCCTGTCCCTGACCCCATCCCCGACCCTGTCCCTGTCCCCTGTCCCTGTCCCCATGTCCCCGACCCTGTCCCTGGCCCGGTCGCCCCGTGCCTGAGCCGTGGCCGTGTCCCGCAGCCTCCAGCCCCGAGGAGGGCCGCGACGGCCGCAAGGACAAGGAGGGCGAGCGCGGCGAGGAGCGGGGCCGGGCGCGCGGCTCCAAGCCGCTGATGCCGACCTCCACCATCCTGCGGCTGCTGGCCGAGCTGGTGCGCTCCTACGTGGGCATCGCCGCGCTCATCGCCAACTACAGCTACAGCGTGGGCCAGTCCGAGCTCATCAAGGAGGTGACACCGCGGGGACACGGCCAGCAGGGCCACCGGGACAGGGGCAGGGTGTGCAGGGAGGGGCAGTCTGAGATCAGCAAGGAGGTGACACTGCAGGGACAGGGCCAGTGGGCTGGGGACAGGGCAGGTGTGCAGGGATGGCCAGTCCGAGCTCATCAAGGAGGTGACACCGCGGGGACACGGCCAGGAGGGCCACCGGGGACAGGGTGTGCAGGGAGGGCAGTCTGAGATCAGCAAGGAGGTGACACCGCGGGGACACGGCCAGTGGGGCTGGAGACAGGAACAGGGTGTGCAGGGAGGGGCAGTCTGAGTTCAGCAAGGAGGTGACAGGGTGGGGACAGGGCCAGTGGGACTGGGGACAGGGGCAGGGTGTGCAGGGAGGGACAGTCTGAGTTCAGCAAGGAGGTGACACCGAGGGACACGGCCAGTGGGGCTGGGGACAGGGACAGGGTGTGCAGGGAGGGGCAGTCCGAGCTCAGCAAGGAGGTGACACCGCGGGGACAGGGCCAGCAGGGCCACTGGGACAGCTGAGGACAGGGTGTGCAGGGAGGGGCAGTCTGAGATCAGCAAGGAGGTGACAGCGCAGGGACAGGGCCAGTGGGGCTGGGGACAGGGACAGGGTGTGCAGGGAGGGGCAGTCTGAGCTCATCAAGGAGGTGACACTGCAGGGACACGGCCAGCAGGGACAGCCGGGGACAGGGGTGTGCAGGGAGGGGCAGTCTGAGATCAGCAAGGAGGTGACACTGCAGGGACACGCCACCGGGACAGCCGAGGACAGGTGTGCAGGGAGGGGCAGTCTGAGATCAGCAAGGAGGTGACAGCGTGGGGACAGGGCCACCGGGGCTGGGGACAGGGGCAGGGTGTGCAGGAGGGGCAGTCCGAGCCGGGTGTGCGGGTGTCCTGTCCGCTTGTGTGACCCCGTGTCCCCCATCCCATATCCAGGTGTGTGACCCTGTCCCCCGTCTGAATGTGTGACCCCGCTGTCCTCCATGTCCCATGTCTGGCTGTGTGTCCCCCCGTCCCCCGGCTCTGTAACCCCGTGTCTCCTGTCCCCATCCGGTGTGTAACCCTGTCCCCTGTCTTGTGTCTGGCTGTGTCCCCCGTCCCCCGGCTCAGGACCGCCGTGTCCCCCCTGTCCATGTGTCTGACTGTGTAACCCCCATGTCGCTCTGTCCCCCGTCCAGGTGTGTGACCCCGCTGTCCCCATGTCCCATGTCTGGCTGTGTGTCCCTTCTGTCCCCTGGCTCTGTGACCGCCGTGTCCCCCTGTCCGTGTGTCCCCTGTGTGGCCCCCGTGTCCCCCTGTCCCCTGTCCGGCTGTGACCCCGGTGTCTCCCTGTCCCATGTCTGTCTGGCTGTGACCCCGTGGTCCCCCTGTCCCGTGTTTGTCCGGGCTGTGTGTCCCCTGTCCCCTGTCTGGCTGTGACCCCCATGTCCCCTGTCTGGCTGTGTGTCCCCTGTCCCCTGTCCAGCTGTGACCCCGTGTTCCCCTGTCCGGCTGTGACCCCCGTGTCCCCCTGTCCGGCTGTGACCCCGTGTCCCCTGTCCCGTGTCCGGCTGTGACCCCGTGTCCCCTGTCCCTGTCTGGCTGTGACCCCGGTGTCCCCCTGTCCCGTGTCTGTCCGGCTGTGTGTCCCCCTGTCCGGCTGTGTGTCCCCCTGTCCCTGTCCGGCTGTGACCCCGGTGTCCCCCTGTCCGGCTGTGTGTCCCCCTGTCCCGTGTCCGGCTGTGACCCCGGTGTCCCCGCAGGACTGCAGCGTGCTGGCCTTTGTCCTGGACCACCTGCTGCCGCACCAGCAGAACGCCGAGGACAAGGACACGCCGGCGCTGGCGCTGTTGTTCCTGGCCAGCCTGGCCGCGGCCGGCAGCGGCACCGACGCGCAGGTGGCGCTGGTCAACGAGGTCAAGGCCGCGCTCGGCCGCGCGCTGGCCATGGCCGAGAGCACCGAGAAACACGCCAGGTGGGACGGCGTGGGGACGGCGGGGGACAGTGTGGGGACAGCAGGGACAGTGGGGACAGTGTGGGGACAGTGTGGGGACAGCAGGGACAGTGTGGGGACAGTGCAGGGACAGTGGGGACAGTGTGGGGACAGTGTGGGACAGCGGGGACAGTGCAGGGACAGTGCGGGGACAGTGTGGGGACAGTGTGGGGACAGTGTGGGAGAGTGGGGGAAATGGGGGACAGTGGCGAGAGTGGGGACAGTGGGGACAATGTGGGGACAGTGTGGGCAGAGTAGGGACTATGTGGGAGAGTGGGGACAATGTGGGAGAGTGGGGAAATGGGGGACAGTGGCAAGAGTGGGGGACAGTGAGGACAATGTGGGGACAGTGTGACAATGGGGGGGCAATGGGGACAGTGAGGACAATGTGCAGACAGTGTGACAATGGGGGACAATGGGGACAGTGAGGACAATGTGGGGACAGTGGGGATAACGTGGGGACAGTGTGGGGACAGCAGGGACAGTGGGGACAGTGTGGGGACAGCGGGGACAGGGGCGATGGCGTGGGGACAGCAGGGACGGTGTGGGGACAGTGTGGGCAGAGTAGGGACAATGTGGGAGAGTGGGGACAATGTGGGAGAGTGGGGAAATGGGGGACAGTGGCGAGTGGGGGACAGTGAGGACAATGTAGGGACAGTGTGACAGTGGGGGGCAATGGGGACAGTGAGGACAATGTAGGGACAGTGTGACAGTGGGGGGCAATGGGGACAGTGAGGACAATGTGGGGACAGTGGGGATAACGTGGGGACAGTGGGGGCTATGGGGATAGTGGGGGGACAGTGGGGACAATGTAGGGACAGTGGGGACAATGTCCCCTGAGTGACCAGTGCCCCTGAGTGACCACTGCCCCCTAGTGACCATTGCAGTTTCCCCCGAGTGACCACTCTGCTGTCCCCCTGAGTGACCACTGCCCCGAGTGACCGCTGCCCCTGAGAGACCACTGCAGTTTCCCTTGAGTGACCACTGCAATTTCCCCTTGAGTGACCACTGCTCCCCGAGTGACCCCTCCCCTGCCCCCGAGTGAGCCCCTGCCCGAGTGAGCCCTGACCCCTGAGTGACCCCTGCCCCCGAATGACCCCTCTCCCGAGTGTCCTCTGCCCGAGTGACTGCTGCCTGAGTGACCCCTGCCCGAGTGACCCCTGCCCGAGTGTCCCCTGCCCGAGTGACCCTGCCCGAGTTACTCCTGCCCTGTCCCGAGTGTCCCCTGTCCCCTGTCTCGAGTGACCCCTGCCCGAGTGACCCCTGCCCTGTCCTGAGTGACCCCTGCCCGAGTGACCCCTGTCCCGAGTGTCCCCTGCCCCGAGTGACCCCTGCCCCCGAGTGACCCCTGCCCGAGTGTCTCCTCCTGTCTCGAGTGACCCCTGCCCGAGTGACCCCTGCCCTGTCCTGAGTGACCCCTGCCCGAGTGACCCCTGTCCGAGTGCCCCTGTCCCAAGTGCCCCTGCCCGAGTGACCCCTGCCCAAATGTCCCCTGTCCCGAGTGACCCCTGCCCGAGTGCCCGCTGCCCGAGTGAGTGACCCCTGCCCGAGTGCCCCCTGCCCGAGTGCCCCTGCCCAAGTGACCCGTGCCCTCTGCCCCCCAAGTGACCCCTCCCCTGTCCCGAGTGTCCCCTGCCCGAGTGTCTCCTCCCTGTCCCGAGTGCCCCTGCCCGAGTGCCCCCTGCCCAAGTGACCCCTGCCTGAGTGACTGTTCCCTGTCCCCGAGTGACCCTTGTCCCCTAAGTGCCCCTTGCCCGAGTGCCCCCTGTCCCGAGTGACCCCTGTCCCGAGTGTCCTCCCCTGCCCAAGTGACCCCTGCCTGAGTGGACTGTTCCCTGTCCCTGAGTGTCCCCTGCCCGAGTGACCCCTGCCCTGTCCCGAGTGACCCCTGTCCCGGGTGCCCCTGCCCGAGTGACCCGTGCCCTCTGCCCCCGAGTGACCCCTCCCTGCCCAAGTGCCCGCTGCCCGAGTGCCCCCTGCCCGAGTGACCCTGTCCCAAGTGACCCCTGCCCAAGTGACCCCTGCCTGAGTGTCCCCTGCCCGAGTGACCCCTGCCCCGAGTGTCCCTCCCCTGCCCAAGTGACCCTGCCTGAGTGACTGTTCCCTGTCCCCCGAGTGCCCCCTGTCCCCTAAGTGCCCCCTGCCCAAGTGACCCCTGCCCGAGTGTCCCTGCCCGACTGACCCCTGCCCCCGACTGACCCCTGCCCGAGTGCCCCCTGCCCCGAGTGTCCCCTGTCCCCAAGTGACCCCTGCCTGAGTGACTCCTCCCTGTCCCCCGAGTGACCCCTGCCCCGAGTGCCCCTGCCCGAGTGAGTGCTCCCTGCCCGAAAGTGACTCCTGCCCCTGTCCTGAGTGCCCCTGCCCGAGTGCCCCTGCCCGAGTGCCCCTGCTCGAGTGTCCCCTGCCCAAGTGTCCCTGCCCGAGTGCCCCTGCCCCGACTGACCCCTGCCCGAGTGTCCCCTGCCCGAGTGTCCCCTGCCCGAGTGCCCCTGCCCGAGTGCCCTGTCCCCCCGCGAGGCTCCAGGCCGTCATGTGCATCATCAGCACCATCATGGAGTCGTGCCCGTCCACCCTCGAGCTTCTACAGCAGCGCGGCCAAGGCGCCGCACAACGGCATGAACAACATCATCCGCCTGTTCCTCAAGAAGGGCTGGTCAACGACCTGGCGCTAAGGCTCCCACAGCCTCGACCTGTCCAGGTGCGCCCGGGGGGCTCGGGCCGCTTCGGGGGTCCTCGGGAGGTTTGGGGGGTTTAAGTGGTCTTAGAGGGTTTGGGGAGGTCCTCGGGGGTTTTGAGGGGGTTCTCAGGGGTTGGGGTTCAGGGGTTTGAGGGGTTCTCAGGTGTTTGGGGGTTCTCAGGGGTTTGAGGGGGTTTAAGTGGTCTTAGAGGGTTTGGGGATGTCCTCGGGGGGTTTTGAGGGGTCCTCAGGGGCTTCAGGGGTCCTCAGGGTGTTTGGGAGGGTCCCCAGGGGTTTGAGGGATCCTCAGGGGTTTGGGGGTCCTCAGGGGGTTTGAGGGATCCTCAGGGGTTTGGGGGGTCCTCAGGGGTTTGAGGGGTACTCAGGGGTTTGAGGGGGTCCTCAGGGTGTTTGGGGAGGTCCTCTCAGGGGCCTGGGGGGTCCTCAGGCTCGGGGGTCCTCAGGGGTTTGGGGGCTCAAGTGATCTAGAGTGGTTTGGGAGGTCCCTCGGGGCCGGAGGGGTCCCGCAGGTGTTCCGGGGGGTCCTCAGGGGTTGGGGGTCCTCGGGGTTTGGGGGTTTTAAGTGGTCTTAGAGGGTTTGGGGAGGTCCCGGGGTCGAGGGGGTTTGAGGGGTCCTCAGGTGTTTGGGGTTCTAGGGGTCGTCCTCAGGTGTTTGGGGTCCTCAGGTTTGGGGGCTTATGGTCTTAGAGGGTTTGGGGAGGTCCTCGGGGGTTTTGAGGGGTCCTCAGGGTGTTTGAGGGGTCCTCAGGGTGTTTGGGGGGTCCTCAGGGGTTTGAGGGGATCCTCAGGGGTGTTTGGGGGGTCCTCAGGGTGTTTGGGGAGGGTCCCCAGGGGTTTCGAGGGGATCTTCAGGGTGTTTGGGGGGTCCTCAGGGGTTTGGGGGAATCTGGAGGGGTTTTAAGGGCTCTTGAGGGATTTTGGGGTGTCTTGAGGAGGTTTGAGGGGAGTCTTGAGGAGATCCATGGTGCGCTTGGGGTGTCCCTGCCAGGTTTGGGGTGTCCCTTGGTGGTTTTGGGAGTCCCTGGTTAGTTTTGGGGTGTCCCTGCCTGGTTCTGGGATGTCCCTGGTTGGTTCTGGGCTGTCCCTGGGTGGTTTGGGCTGTCCCTGGGTGATTTTTGGCTGTTCTGGGTGATTTTGGGCTGTCCCTGTTTGGTTTGGGCTGTCCTGGGTGATTTTGGGCTGTCCCTGGTGATTTTGGGCTGTCCCTGGTCAGTCTGGGCTGTCCCTGGGTGATTCTGGGCTGTCTCTGGTGGTTCTGGGTCCCTGGTCGGTTCTGGGCTGTCCCTGGGTGATTTTGGGCTGCCCTGGGTGATTTTGGGCTGTCCCTGGGTGATTCTGGGCTGTCTCTGGTTGGTTCTGGGGTCCCTGCCCCATTCTGGGGGTCCCTGGTCGGTTTGGGCTGTCCTGGGTGATTTTGGGCTGTCCCTGGTCGGTCTGGGCTGTCCCTGGTCGGTTTGGGCTGTCCCTGGATGATTTTGGGCTGTCCCTGGTCAGTTTGGGCTGTCTCTGGGTGATTTTGGGCTGTCCCTGGATGATTTTGGGCTGTCCTGGGTGATTTTAGGCTGTCCCTGGTCGGTTTGGGCTGTCCTGGGTGATTCTGGGCTGTCCCTGGTTGGTTCTGGGCTGTCCCTGGTCGGTCTGGGCTGTCCCTGGTGATTTTGGGCTGTCCCTGGGTGATTCTGGGCTGTCCCTGGGTGATTCTGGGCTGTCCCTGGGTGATTTTGGGCTGTCCCTGGGTGATTTTGGGCTGTCCCTGGTCAGTTTGGGGCTGTCCTGGGTGATTCTGGGCTGTCCCTGGGTGATTTTGGGCTGTCCTGGGTGATTTTGGGCTGTCCTGGGTGATTTTGGGCTGTCCTGGTCGGTTCTGGGCTGTCCCTGGTTGGTTCTGGGCTGTCCCTGGTCGGTTTGGGCTGTCCCTGGGTGATTTTGAGCTGTCCCTGGTTGGTTCTGGGCTGTCCTGGGTGATTCTGGGCTGTCCCTGGGTCAGTTTGGGCTGTCCCTGGTTGGTTCTGGGCTGTCCCTGCCCCATTCTGGGGGTCCCTGGTCGGTCTGGGGGTCCCTGCCCCGTCCTGGGGTCCCTGCGAGGTCGGGGTGCCAGCGCT
>JAKWBO010000517.1:0-40667 GCA_034336685.1 Luscinia luscinia
TGTCCCCTCTGTCCCCGTGTCCCTCTGTCCCCACTGTCCCCTCTGTCCCCATTGTCCTCTGTCCCCACTGTCCCCTCTGTCCCCGTGTCCCCTCTGTCCCCACTGTCCCCCTGTCCCGTGCCCCCCCACCTCGTCGGCGGCCCCGCTGCCCGGGAAGAAGTTCCCTCCGTCGTGCCGGTGCAGGGAGATGTACAGCACCTCGGGTCGCGGTAGAAGATCTGCTGGGTGCCGTTGCCGTGGTGGACATCCTGCAGGGACAGGACTTTGGTGACCCCAAAACCCCCGAGCCCCCAGCAGCAGGTGTGGGACCCCCAGACCCGCTGCTGCTCCCGAGGGCTCAGCCACGTCCCACCAGAGCTGGAGCAGGAGCCTGGAGAGTCACCTGCCCTGCCCACACCCAGCCCCAAATCTCCTGGGGTTCCCCCAAAATCTCCTGGGGTTCCTCCAAATCCAGCCCCAAAATCTCCTGTGGTTCCCCCAAAATCTCCTGGGGTTCCTCCAAATACAACCCCAAAATCTCCTGGGGTTCCTCCAAATCCAGCCCCAAAATCTCCTGTGGTTCCACCAAAATCTCCTGGGGCTCCTCCAAATCCAGCCCCAAAATCTTCTGTGGCTCCTCCAAATCCCATCCCAAAATCTCCTGGGGTTCCTTCAAACCCAACCCCAAAATCTCCTGGGGTTCCACCAAAATCTCCTTGGTTTTCCCAAATCCCACCCCAAAATCTCCTGTGAATCCCCCAAATCCAACCCCAAAATCTCCTGCGGCTCCTCCAAACCCCACCCCAAAATCTCCCGTGGTTCCCCAAATCCAGCCCCAAAATCTCCTTTCCAGGCCTTGGGGATGTCCTGGGGACACTCTGGGAATGGAGGGGACACTCTGGGGACAGTCTGGGGACAGAGGTGACCCTCTGGGGACACTCTGGGGACAGAGAGGATGCTCTGGGGACAGTCTGGGGACACTCTGGGGATGTAGGGGACAGAGGGACACTCTGGGACAGAAGGGATGCCCTGGGGACAGAAGAGACCCTCTGGGGACACTTTGGGGACAGAAGAGACCCTCTGGGGACACTTTGGGGACAGAGGTGACCTTCTGGGGACACTCTGGGAACAGAGAGGATGCTCTGGGGACAGTCTGGGGACACTCTGGGGACAGAAGGGATGCCCTGGGGACAGAAGAGACCCTCTGGGGACACTTTGGAGACACTGTGGGGACAGAGGTGACCCTCTGGGGACAGTCTGGGGACACTCTTGGGACAGAAGGGATGCCCTGAGGACAGAGGGGACACTGTGGGGACATTGTGGGGACACTGTGGGGACAGAAGGGACACTGTGGGGACCCTGGGGACACTGTGGGGACACTGGGGACACTGTGGGGACAGAGGTGACCCTCTGGGGACACTCTTGGGACAGAAGGGATGCCCTGAGGACAGAGGGGGCACCGTGGGGGCACTGTGGGGACACTGTGGGGACATTGTGGGGACACTGGGGACAGAAGGACACTGGGGACATTGTGGGGACACTGTGGGGACACTGTGGGGACAGAAGGGATGCCCTGAGGACAGAGGGGCACTGTGGGGACACTGGGGACCCTCTGGGGACACAGTGGGGACACTGGGGACAGGGGGACCCTGGCACTCACCCAGTCCACGATGAGGATCCGGCCCAGCCGCCCCGCTGCTGCAGCTGCCGGGCGGCCACGGCCACCGAGTTGAAGAAGCAGAACCCCTGCAAGGGCTGGGGGTCACCCAGCCCCCGGGACCCCCGGGACCCCCGGGACCCCGAGAGCCCCCGAGCCCCCGAGACCCCCGAGAGCCCCGGGACCCCCGAGAACCCCGAGGCCCAGAGACCCCAGGACCCCCGAGCCCCGAGAGCCCCGAGACCCCCGAGCCCCCGGGACCCCCGGGACGCCCGAGACCCCGAGACCCCCAGAGCCCCCGGGGCCCCGAGGCCCCCGGGACCCCGAGAGCCCCGAGACCCCGAGACCCCAGGACCCCCGAGGCCCCCAGAGCCCCGAGGCCCCCGGGACCCCGAGCCCCCGAGACCCCGAGAGCCCCGAGCCCCGGGACCCCGAGACCCCCGAGCCCCCCGGGACCCCAGGACACCCGAGACCCCGAGAGCCCCGGGACCCCCGAGCCCCCGGGACCCCAGGACACCGAGACCCCGAGACCCCTGCCGGGGCGGCCCCCGGGGGTTTGGGGTCACTTTGGGATGGTTTGGGGTCACTTTGGGGCGGTTTGGGATCAGTTTTGGAGTGGTTTGGGGTCAGTTTGGGGCGGTTTGGGGTCACTTTAAAGGCGGTTTGGGATCAGTTTTGGGTGGTTTGGGGTCACTTTGGGGCGGTTTGGGATCAGTTTTGGAGTGGTTTGGGGTCACTTTGGGGCGGTTTGGGATCAGTTTTGGGTGGTTTGGGGTCAGTTTGAGGCGGTTTGGGGTCACTTTGGGGCGGTTTGGGATCAGTTTGGGTGGTTTGGGGTCATTTTGGGGGCGGTTTGGGGTGACTTTGGGGTGGTTTGGGATCAGTTTTGGGTGGTTTGGGGTCTGTTTGGGGCGGTTTGGGGTCACTTTGGGGCGGTTTGGGATCAGTTTTGGGTGGTTTGGGGTCATTTTGGGGCGGTTTGGGGTGACTTTGGGGTGGGTTGGGATCAGTTTTGGGGCAGTTTGTAGTGGTTTGGGGTCTATTTTCGGTGGTTTGGGGTCACTTTGGGGCGGTTTGGGGTCACTTTGGGATGGTTTGGGGTCACTTTGGGGTGGGTTGGGGTCACTTTGGCATAGTTTGGGTTCAATTTTGGGCGGTTTGGGGTCAGTTTGGGGTCACTTTGGGGCGGTTTGGGGTCACTTTGGGGCGGTTTACGGTCAGTTTGGGGGGCGGTTTGGGGTCACTTTGGGGCGGTTTTGGGTCACTTTGGGGATGTTTGGGTGAGTTTTGGGTGTTTTGGGGTCACTCTGGGGTGGTTTGGGGTCACTTTGGGATGGTTTGGGTTCAATTTTAGGCGGTTTGGGGTCACTTTGGGGCGGTTTGGGGTCACTTTGGGAAGCGGTTTGGGGTCAGTTTTGGATGGTTTGGGGTCACTCTGGGGCGGTTTGGGGATCAGTTTGGGGCGGTTTGGGGTCAGTTTGGGGCGGTTTGGGGTGCTTTGGGGCGGTTTTGGGGTCAGTTTTGGGCGGTTTGGGTCAGTTTTCGGTGGTTTGGGATCAGTTTTGGGTGGTTTCGGATCAGTTTTGGGGTGGTTTGGGGTCACTTTGGGGCGGTTTTGGGGTCAGTTTTGGGTGGTTTGGGGTCACTTTGGGGCGGTTTGGGGTCACTTTGGGGCGGTTTGGGGTCAGTTTTGGGGATGTTTGGGTCAGTTTTGGGTGGTTTGGGGTCACTCTGGGGTTGTTTGGGATCAGTTTTGGGGTGGTTTGGGGTCAGTTTGGGGCGGTTTGGGGTCAGTTTTGGGTGGTTTGGGGTCAGTTTTGGGGTGGTTTAGGGGTCAGTTTGGGGCGGTTTGGGGTCACTTTGGATGGTTTGGGGTCAGTTTGGGGCAGTTTGGAGTCACTTTGGGATGGTTTGGGGTCACTTTGGGGGCGGTTTGGGGTCAGTTTTGGGTGGTTTGGGGTCAGTTTGGGGCGGTTTGGGGTCACTTTGGGGCGGTTTGGGGTCAGTTTTGGGGATGTTTGGGTCAGTTTTGGGTGGTTTGGGGTCACTCTGGGGTTGTTTGGGATCAGTTTTGGGGGTGGTTTGGGGTCAGTTTGGGGCGGTTTGGGGTCAGTTTTGGGTGGTTTGGGGTCAGTTTTGGGGTGGTTTGGGGTCAGTTTGGGGCGGTTTGGGGTCACTTTGGATGGTTTGGGGTCAGTTTGGGGCAGTTTGGAGTCACTTTGGGATGGTTTGGGGTCACTTTGGGGTGGTTTGGGATCAGTTTGGGGCGGTTTGGGGTCAGTTTTGGGTGGTTTGGGGGTCACTTTGGGGCGGTTTGGGGTCACTTTGGATGGTTTGGGATCAGTTTGGGGCGGTTTGGGGTCACTTTGGGGCGGTTTGGGGTCAGTTTAGGGGCGTTTTGGGGCGGTTTGGGGTCACTTTGGGGTGGTTTGGGGTCACTTTGGATGGTTTGGGGACAGTTTGGGGCAGTTTGGAGTCACTTTGGGATGGTTTAAGGTCAGTTTGGGGTCAGTTTTGGGGCGTTTTGGGGTGGTTTGGGGTCAGTTTTGGGGCGGTTTGGGGTCAGTTTGGGGCGGTTTGGGGTCACTTTGGGGTGGTTTTCGGTCAGTTTGGGGTGCTTTGGGATGGTTTGGGTCAGTTTTGGGTCACTTTGGGGTGGTTTGGGGTCACTTTGGGGCGGTTTGGGGTCACTTTTGGGTGGTTTTGGGTCACTTTGGGGCGGTTTGGGGTCAGTTTGGGGTCAGTTTGGGGCAGTTTGGGGTCAGTTTTGGATGGTTTGGGGTCACTTTGGGGGGTTTTGGGGAGTTTTGGGCCCCCTCGGGGAGGATCTCACATGGCCGTGGAGGGGTCGGCGTGGTGCCCGGGCGGGCGCACGACAGCGAAGCCGTTCTGGGGACAGAGGGGACAGTGAGAGAGCTGGCACTGCCAGGGGCAGGGGACAGGGACACAGAGCCACCCGTGTCCCCTGGGTGACACAGAGTCCCCAGGGTGACACAGAGTCCAGCCCGTGTCCCCAGGGTGACACAGAGTCCCCAGGGTGGCACACAGCCAGTGTCCCCAGGGTGACACACACAGCCAGTGTCCCCAGGGTGGCACAGAGCCCACCCTGTGTCCCCAGGGTGGCACACAGCCAGTGTCCCCAGGGTGACACCCCATGTCCCCAGGGTGACACGCAGCCCATCCTGGTCCCCAGGGTCACACACCCCCTACGTCCCCATGGTCACAGAGCCACACCGCCCTGGGACCCCCAGGAGTGAGGTGACACCACCCTGGGCCTCCAACCATGAGGTGACACCACCCTGGGACCCCCAACCATGGGTGACACCACCCTGGGACCCCAACCATGAGGTGACACCACCCTGGGACCCCCAGCTTTGAGGTGACACCGCCCTGAGACTCCTGGCCATGAGGTGACACCGCCCTGGCCCCCAGCTTTGGGGTGACACCGCCCTGGGCCCCCAGGAGTGAGGTGACACCACCCTAGGACCCCCAGCTTTGGGGTGACACCACCCTGGGCCCCAGCTTTGGGATGACACCGCCCTGGCCCCCAGGAGTGAGGTGACACCGCCCTGGGACCCCTGGCCATGAGGTGACACCGCCCTGGGACCCCAGGAGTGAGGTGACACCACCCTGGGACCCCAACCATGAGGTGACGCCACCCTGGGACCCCCAGCTTTGGGGTGACACCACCCTGGGACCACAACCATGAGGTGACACCGCCCTGGCCATGGGGTGACACCACCCTAGGACCCCCAGCTTTGGGGTGACACCGCCCTGGGACCCCAACCATGAGGTGACACTGCCCTGCCCCCCAGCTTTGGGGTGACACTGCCCTGGCCCCCAGGAGTGAGGTGACACCACCCTGGCCCCCAGCTTTGGGGTGACACCGCCCTGGCCATGGGGTGACACCGCCCTGCCCCCAGCTTTGGGGTGACACCGCCCTGGGACCCCTGGCCATGAGGTGACACCACCCTGGGACCACAACCATGAGGTGACACCGCCCTGGCCATGGGGTGACACCACCCTAGGACTCCCAGCTTTGGGGTGACACCGCCCTGCCCCCAGCTTTGGGGTGACACTGCCCTGCCCCCAGCTTTGGGGTGACACCACCCTGGGACCCCCAGCCCCCCTACCTTGAGCTCCCGGGCCGCCACCCGGAAGGCCAGCTCGGTGACACTGCCCGCCGCCCAGCGCCGGCCGCTGGCCGAGTGCAGCTCGTTCCAGATGGTGTCACTGTCCACCTGGGGAGGGGACACGGCTCAGGGGCACAGGGACACCTCGGGCACCAGGGGACACCTCAGTGACCAGCCGGTGCCCCTAGGGTGACACAGAGTCCCCTGGGTGACACACAGCCAGTGTCCTCTGGGTGACACAGAGTCCCCAGGGTGACACACAGCCAGTGTCCCCTGGGTGACACACAGCCAGTGTCCCCAGGGTCACACAGAGTCCCCAGGGTCACACAGAGCCAGTGACCAGGGGACACTCTGTCACCAAGGGACACGGCTCAGAGGGGACACAGGGGACACCTCGGGCACCAGGGGACACACAGAGCCCAGACAGTGTCCCCTGGGTCACACAGGGTCCCCTGGGTGACACACAGCCAGTGTCCCCAGGGTGACACAGGGTCCCCTGGGTGACACACAGCCAGTGTCCTCTGGGTGACACACAGCCAGTGTCCCCTGGGTGACACAGAGCCCACCGGTGTCCCCAGGGTGACACACACAGCCAGTGTCCTCTGGGTGACACAGGAGTCCCCTGGGTGACACACAGCCAGTGTCCCCAGGGTCACACAGAGTCCCCAGGGTGACACACAGCCAGTGTCCTCTGGGTGACACAGAGCCCACCTGGTGTCCCCAGGGTCACACAGAGTCCCCTGGGTGACACACAGCCAGTGACCAGGGGACACTCTGTCACCAAGGGACACAGCTCAGGGGGACACAGGGGACACCTCGGGCACCAGGGGACACACAGAGCCCAGACAGTGCCCCCGGGGTGACACAGAGTCCCCTGGGTGACACACAGCCAGTGTCCTCTGGGTGACACTCAGCCAGTGTCCCCTGGGTGACACAGAGTCCCCAGGGTGACACACAGCCAGTGTCCCCAGGGTGACACAGAGTCAGTGACCAGGGGACACTCTGTCACCAAGGGACACGGCTCAGAGGGGACACAGGGAACACCTCGGACACCAGGGGACATCTCACTGATGGGGACACTGCTCAGAGGGGACACAGCACCAGGGGACGCCTCAGTGACCAGGGGACACTCTGTCACCAAGGGACACGGCTCAGGGGACACAGGGACACCTCTGTCACCAGGGGACACCTCTGTCACCAGGGGACACGGCTCAGAGGGACACAGGGGACACCTCTGGCACCAGGGACACCTCAGTGACCAGGGGACACACAGAGCCCAGCCAGTGTCCCCAGGGTGACACAGAGTCCCCTGGGTGACACACAGCCAGTGTCCCCAGGGTGACACAGGGTCCCCTAGGTGACACAGAGCCAGTGTCCTCTGGGTGACACACAGCCAGTGACCAGGGGACACTCTGTCACCAAGGGACACGGCTCAGGGGGACACAGGGACACCTCAGTCACCAGGGGACGCCCCTGTCACCGCAGCCACCAGGGCTGGTGGCCTGTGCCAGCCCACGGTGACTCTGAGCCACCCCCCATCGTCCTCCTGCCCATCCCCCTCCTTTACCTTCCTGATTTTATTTTATTTCATTTTAACCAAACACCTCGCTCTGAGCAGCGCCACGTCAGAGGCAGAAAACCCCAAAATTCTGCTCAGCTGGGGCAGGTGAGCCCCCCAAATTCTGCTCAGGTGGGGCAGCTGTGAGCCCCCCAAATTCTGCTCAGGTGGGGCAGCTGTGAGCCCCCCAAATTTTCAGGTGGGGCAGGTGTGAGCCCCCCAAATTCTCCTCGGAGGGGGCAGGTGTGAGCCCCCCAAATTCTCCTCGGGTGGGGCAGGTGTGAGCTCCCCAAATTCTGCTCAGGTGGGGCAGGTGTGAGCCCCAAATTCTCCTCGGGTGGGGCAGGTGTGAGCCCCCAAATTCTGTTCAGCTGGGGCAGGTGTGAGCTCCCCAAATTCTGCTCAGGTGGGGCAGGTGTGAGTCCCCAAATTTTCAGGTGGGGCAGGTGTGAGCCCCAAATTCTCCTCGGGTGGGGCAGGTGAGCCCCCAAATTCTCCTCGGGTGGGGCAGGTGTGAGCCCCCAAATTCTGCTCGGGTGGGGCAGGTGAGCTCCCAAATTCTCCTCCGGGTGGGGCAGGTGTGAGCCCCCAAATTCTCCTCCAGGTGGGGCAGGTGTGAGCCCTCCAAAATTCTCCTCAGGTGGGGCAGGTGTGAGCCCTCCAAAATTCTCCTCAGGTGGGGCAGGTGTGAGCTCCCAAAATTCTCATCAGGTGGGGCAGGTGTGAATCCCCCAAATTTTCAGGTGGGGCAGGTGTGAGCTCCCAAATTCTGCTCAGGTAGGGCAGGCGTGAGCCCCCAAATTCTCCTCGGGTGGGGCAGGTGTGAGCCCCCAAATTCTCCTCAGGTGGGGCAGGTGTGAGCTCCCCAAATTTTCAGGTGGGGCAGGTATGAGCCCCCAAATTCTGCTCAGGTGGGGCAGGTGTGAGCCCCCAAATTCTGCTCGGGTGGGGCAGGTGAGCCCCAAATTCCTCCTCGGAGGGGCAGGTGTGAGCCCCCAAATTCTGCTCGGGTGGGGCAGGTGAGCCCCCAAATTCTCCTCGGAGGGGGCAGGTGTGAGCCCCAAATTCTCCTCGGGTGGGGCAGGTGTGAGTCCCCCAAATTCTCCTCGGGGGGCAGGTGTGAGCCCCCAAATTCTGTTCAGGTGGGGCAGGTGAGCCCCCAAATTCTCCTCGGGGGGCAGGTGTGAGCTCCCAAATTCTCCTCGGGTGGGGCAGGTGAGCCCCCAAATTCTCCTCGGGGGGCAGGTGTGAGCCCCCAAATTCTCCTCGGGTGGGGCAGGTGAGCCCCCAAATTCTCCTCGGGGGGCAGGTGTGAGCCCCCAAATTCCTCCTCGGGAGGGGGCAGGTGAGCTAGTGCCCGGGGCAGAGCAGGGCAGGGAGGCAGAGCAGGGAGAGCAGAGCTGGAGCAGAACCAGGAGAGCAGAAAGCACCGAGAGAGGATCCTGCAAGAGAGAGAGAGCACAGGGACAGACAGGGACAGGAGGAGACAAGGACAGGGACAGGGACAGGGACAGGGACAGGAGGGGACAGGGACAGGGACAGGGACAGGGACAGGGACAGAGGGGACAGGGACAGAGGGGACAGGGACAGGGACAGGGACAGGGACAGGGACAGGAGGGACAGGGACAGGAGGGGACAGGGACAGGGACAGGAGGGGACAGGGACAGGGACAGGGACAGGGACAGGGATGAGGGACAGGACAGGGACAGGGAGAGGGACAGGGACAGGGAGAGGGACAGGAAAAGATGGGACAGGGACAGGGACAGGGACAGGGACAGGGAAAGATGGGACAGGGACAGAGGGACAGGGAGAGGGACAGGAACAGGGAGAGGGACAGGGACAAGAAGGGACAGGGAGAGGGACAGGGAGAGGGACAGGGAGAGGGACAGGAGAGGAGGGACAGGAAATGAGACACAGGGACAAGGACGAGAAAGGAAAAGGGACAGGACAGGAGAAGACAGGAGGGACAGGGACAGGGACAGGGAAAGAGACACAGGGACAGGGACAGGAGGGGACAGGGACAGAGGACAAGGCAGTGAGCGCAGAGAATCCAGGAGGGAAAGCCGTGAGTGGAAAGCTGGGAAGAGAAAAGATGAGCTGCTGTCCCCGTGTGACCGCTGTCCCTGTCACTGCTGTCCCTGTGTCACTGCTGTCCCCGTGTCACCGCTGTCCCCGTGTCACCGCTGTCCCTGTCACTGCTGTCCCCGTGTGACCGCTGTCCCTGTCACTGCTGTCCCTGTGTCACTGCTGTCCCCGTGTCACCGCTGTCCCCGTGTCACTGCTGTCCCTGTCACTGCTGTCCCTGTGTCACCAGCACTCACTGCCACCCCTTAAAATCTGGGATGGGGATGAAACACTGACCCCCCAAGTCCCAAAAATCGGGGTCAGCACCCAGCACTCACCCCCACCCCAAAATCCAGCACTGACCCCCCAAACCCAGCACTGACCCCCAAATCCAGCACTGACCCCCAAAATCCAGCACTGACCCCCAAATCCAGCACTGACCCCCCAAAATCCAGCACTCACCCCCAAACCCAGCACTGACCCCCAAATCCAGCACTGACCCCCAAACCCAGCACTGACCCCCAAATCCATCACTGACCCCCAAACCCAGCACTGACCCCCACCCCCAAAGTCTGGGATAGGGATGAAACACTGACCCCTCACTCCCAAAATCGGGGTCAGGACCCAGCACTCAGCCCCAAACCCAGCACTGACCCCCAAACCCATCACTGGCCCTCCAAACCCATCACTGACCCCCAAACCCAGCACTCAGCCCCAAACCCAGCACTGACCCCCAAACCCAGCACTCAGCCCCAAACCCAGCACTGACCCCCAAACCCATCACTGACCCCCAAACCCAGCACTGACCCCCAAAATCCGGCACTCACCCCCAAACCCAGCACTGACCCCCAAATCCAGCACTCAGCCCCAAACCCAGCACTGACCCCCAAACCCATCACTGACCCCCAAATCCAGCACTGACCCCCAAAATCCAGCACTGACCCCCAAATCCAGCACTGACCCCCCAAAATCCAGCACTCACCCCAAACCCAGCACTGACCCCCAAACCCAGCACTGACCCCCCAAAACTCAGCACTGACCCCCAAACCCAGCACTGACCCCCAAACCCAGCACTGACCCCCAAATCCAGCATTCCCAAATCCGGCACTCACCCCCAAACCCAGCACTGACCCCCAAACCCAGCACTGACCCCCCAAACCCAGCACTGATCCCCAAATCCATCACAGACCCCCAAAATCCAGCACCGACCTCCAAACCCATCACGGACCCCCAAAATCCAGCACTCACCCCATCCCAAATCCAGCATTGACCCCAAACCCATCACTGACCCCCAAACCCAGCACTGAGCCCCCAAACCCAGCACTCACCCCGACCCCAAATCCATCACTGACCCCAAATCCAGCTACTGACCCCCACCCCAAATCCAGCACCGACCCCCAAACCCATCACTGACCCCCAAAATCCGGCACTCACCCCCAAACCCAGCACTCACCTCCACCCCAAATCCAGCATTGACCCCAAACCCAGCACTGACCCCCCAAACCCAGCACTGACCCCAAACCCATCACTGACCCCCAAACCCAGCACTGACCCCCACCCCAAACCCAGCACTGACCCCCAAACCCAGCACTGACCCCCACCCCAAACCCAGCACTGACCCCCCAAACCCAGCACTGACCCCAAACCC
This sequence comes from Luscinia luscinia, assembly GCA_034336685.1. Classification (NCBI taxonomy): domain Eukaryota; kingdom Metazoa; phylum Chordata; class Aves; order Passeriformes; family Muscicapidae; genus Luscinia; species Luscinia luscinia. The sequence goes on from JAKWBO010000517.1 coordinate 11,040, forward strand.
ATCACCGACCCCCCAATATCCGGCACTCACCCCCACCCCAAACCCAGCACCGACCCCCAAACCCATCACTGGCCCCCCAAAATCCAGCACCGACCCCCAAACCCATCAGGGACCCCCCAAAATCCGGCACTCACCCCCACCCCAAATCCAGCACTCACCCCCCAAATCCAGCACTGACCCCCAAACCCAGCACTGACCCCACCCCAAATCCAGCACTCACCCCCAAACCCAGCACCGACCCCCAAACCCAGCACTGACCCCCAAACCCATCACTGACCCCCAAACCCAGCACTGACCTCCCAAACCCAGCACTGACCCCCAAACCCATCACTGACCCCCAAACCCAGCACTGACCCCCAAACCCAGCACTGACCCCCAAACCCATCACCGACCCCCAAACCCATCCCTGACCCCCAAAATCCGGCACTCACCCCAAACCCATCCCTGACCCCAAAATCCATCACCGACCCCCAAACCCATCAGGGACCCCCAAAATCCGGCACTCACCCCCACCCCAAATCCAGCATTGACCCCAAACCCATCACGGACCCCCCAAACCCATCACTGACCCCCCCAAAATCCGGCACTCACCCCCACGCCCGGCAGCAGGGCAGCATGACGAACGCCCTCTGGGACAGGATCCCTGCGGGGACAGGGGACAGCGGCGCCTCAGGGCGGGCACAGCGCGACCCCCGGCGGCAGGGCGGGCGCGGGGACCCCGGCGGTGGCGGGGGGGGGATAGGTGGCACCCACCTGCCAGCTTGCCGTTGTCCAGCTTGAGGCGGCTGAGCGGGTTGGTGCCGTAGAGCAGCACGTGGCGCTCGCTGTGCACGCTCTGCAGCTCCTCCAGGGTGGCCTTGCGGCCCCGCAGAGCACTGCGGGACACGGCGTGAGGGGGGGGCAGCGGGGGGGCAGGAATGGGGGGCACGGATGGGGGGCACGGGGTGATGGGGGCACGGGGAACACGGCGTGAGGGGGGCACGGGGGCACGGATGGGGGGACACGGGGTGATGGGGGAACACGAGGAGCACGGATGGGGGGCACGGATGGGGGGGAGACGCAGGGTGATGGGGGGCACGAGGGGGCATGGATGGGGGGCACGGATGGGGGGACACGGGGTGATGGGGGGACACGGGGTGATGGGGGGCACGGGGTGATGGGGGACACGGGGTGATGGGGGGCACGGGGGCACGGATGGGGGACACGGGGTGGGCACGGATGGGGGGACACGGGGTGATGGGGGGGCACGGGGGGAGCACGGATGGGGGGACACGCGGGGTGATGGAGGGACACGGGGGGGGCACGGATGGGGGACACGGGGTGATGGGGGGCACGGGGTGATGGGGGGGGCACGAGGGGGGCATGGATGGGGGAACACACGGCGTGATGGGGGGCGCGGGGGCACGGATGGGGGGACACGGCGTGAGGGGGGGCACGGGGGGGGCACGGATGGGGGGCACGGGGTGATGGGGGCACGGGGGGCATGGATGGGGGGCACGGATGGGGGACACGGGGTGATGGGGGACACGGGGTGATGGGGGGACACGGGGGGCATGGATGGGGGGCACGGATGGGGGAGCACGGGGGCACGGGGTGATGGGGGCACGGGGGGGCACGGGGTGATGGGGGGCGCGGGGTGATGGGGGGCACAGGTGATGGGGGGCACGGGGGCACGGATGGGGGACACGGGGTGATGGGGGCGCGGGGTGATGGGGGGCACAGGGGTGATGGGGGACACGGGGTGATGGGGAGGCACGGGGTGATGGGGGACACGGGGGGGCATGGATGGGGGGCACGGATGGGGGGCACGGGGGCACGGGGTGATGGGGGCACGGGGGGGGCATGGATGGGGGGCACGGGGTGATGGGGGGGGCGCGGGGGGGGCATGGATGGGGGACACGGCGTGAGGGGGGGGCGCGGGGGGGCATGGATGGGGGACACGGGGTGATGGGGGACACGGGGTGATGGGGGGGACACGGGGGGGCACGGATGGGGGACACGGGGTGATGGGGGCACGGGGTGATGGGGGGACACGGGGGGGGCACGGATGGGGGGACACGGGGTGATGGGGGGGACACGGGGGCACGGGGTGATGGGGGCACGGGGGTGATGGGGGGACACGGGGGGGCACGGATGGGGGGACACGGGGTGATGGGGGGCACGGGGGCACGGGGTGATGGGGGGCACGGGGGAGCACGGATGGGGGGGACACGGGGGCACGGGGGACACGGGGTGATGGGGGGAACACGGCTGTGACAGGTGGGGACAGCAGGGGGTCCTTACAATGGGGGGGACACGGCTGTGATGCGGGGGGACACACAGGGGTACCCCCAAATGTGGGGGACATGGCTGTGACCAGGGGGGACACACAGGGGGTGTCCTCAATGGGGGCGACATGGTGATCAGGGGGACATGCAGGGGGTCCCCACAATGTAGGGGATGGGATTTGGGGATTTTGGGATTTTGGGATTTTGGGATTTTGGGATGGGGTGGAAAGGGATCAGTGGGATGGGATGGGATGGGATGGGATGGGATGGGATGGGATGGGATGGGATGGGATGGGATGGGATGGGATGGGATGGGATGGGATGGGATGGGATGGGATGGGATGGGATGGGATGGGATCAGTGGGATGGGATGCAATGGGATGGGATTTTGGGATTTTGGGATTTTGGGATTTTGGGATTTGGGGATTTTGGGATTTTGGGATCAGGGGATGGGACCCAGATGGGCTCAGGGGGAGCAGACGGGATCAGGGGATGGGATGGGATTTTGGGATGGGATTTTGGGATGGGATCAGGGGGACCCAGATGGAATCAGGGGGTGCAGGTGGGATCAGGGGGCAGACAGGGGTCAGGGGGGGTGCAGGGGGGGGCTCAGGGGGGCTCAGGGGGGGCTCAGGGGTGCAGGTGGAATCGGGGCAGCCCCAGCCCCCTCAGCTTCTATGAGCGGCCGCTGCAGGCCCCGCTCCTGCAGCCGGGACCAGATGGGATCGGGGGCTCAGGGGGCTCCAGGGGGTGCAGGTGGGATCAGGGGGCTCAGGGGTGCAGATAGAATCGGGGTTCAGCCCCAGCCCCTCACCACGCAGCGGCCGGCATGAGCCCCGCTCCTGCAGCCGGGACCAGATGGGATCGGGGGGATTCAGGGGTGCAGACAGAGCTCAGAGGGCTCAGGGGGCTCAGGGGGGCTCAGGGGGTGCAGGTGGGTTCAGGGGGCTCAGGGGGCTCAGGGGTGCAGATAGAATCGGGGTTCAGCCCCAGCCCCCTCACCTCGCAGCGACGCGCGAGGCCCCGCTCCTGCAGCCGGGACCAGATGGGATTGGGGGATTCAGGGGATCAGGGGGTCCCAGATGGGCTCAGGGGGTGCAGACAGGGGTCGGGGGCAGACCCAGCCCCCTCACCTCGCAGCGAGCCGCGCAGGCCCCAGCCTCCTGCAGCCGGGACCAGGTGGGATCGGGGGGCTCAAGGGGGATCAGGGGGATTCAGGGGTGCAGGTGGGCTCAGGGGGGCAGACAGGGGTCGGGGGTGCAGGGGGCTCAGGGGTGCAGGTGGAATCGGGGGCAGCCCCCAGCCCCCCCTCACCTCGCAGCGGCCGCGCAGGCCCCGCTCCTGCAGCCGGGACCAGGCGGGATTGGGGGGCTCAGGGGGCTCAGGGGGCTCAGGGGTGCAGGTGGGATCAGGGGGGCTCAGGGGGGCTCAGGGGGCTCAGGGGGCTCAGGGGGCTCAGGGGGGATCAGGGGGATCGGGGGGATCAGGGGGGATTCAGGGGTGCAGGTGGGCTCAGGGGGGCTCAGGGGTGCAGGTGAAATCGGGGTTCAGCCCCCAGCCCCCTCACCTCGCAGCGGCCGCTGCGAGGCCCCGCTCCTGCAGCCGGGACCAGGTGGGCTCAGGGGCTCAGGGGGGATCAGGGGGATCGGGGGGATCGGGGGGTGATTCAGGGGTGCAGGGGGCTCAGGGGGCTCAGGGGTGCAGGTAGAATCGGGGTTCAGCCCCAGCCCCTCACCTCGCAGCGGCTGCGACAGGCCCCGCTCCTGCAGCCGGGACCAGGTGGGATCGGGGGCTCAGGGGGATCGGGGGATCGGGGTGATTCAGGGGTGCAGGGGGGCTCAGGGGGTGCAGGTGGGATCAGGGGTGCAGGTGGAATCGGGGTTCAGCCCCAGCCCCCTCACCTCGCAGCGGCCGCGCGAGGCCCCGCCCTCCTGCAGCCGGGACCAGATGCTCTGGATGCGCCCGGCGTGCTCGGGGTGGTTGCTGTTGTCCCCGCAGGAGCACTGGTGCTTCAGCATCACCGAGTCGTACACCAGCCCTGCCAGGCACCAGCACGGCCCAAACACTGACCAAAACGCCCTCAGACCTGCCAGATTCTGCCCCAAAACCACAGGAGATTCTGCCCCAAAACCACAGGAGATTCTGCCCCCAAATCTGAGATATTCTGTCATAAAATCTGGGAGATTCTGCCCCAAAACCACAGGAGATTCTGCCACAAACCTGGGAGATTCTGCCACAAACCTGGGAGATTCTGCCACAAAATCTGAGAGATTCTGCCCCAAACCTGGGAGATTCTGCCTCTAACCTGTGAGATTCTGCCCCCAACCCGGGAGATTCTGCCCCCAAATCTGAGAGATTCTGCCCCAAATCTGAGAGAGTCTGCCTCAAACCTGGGAGATTCTGCCTCAAAACCTGGGAGATTCTGCCACAAAATCTGAGAGATTCTGCCCCAAAACCTGGGAGATTCTGCCCCCAAACCTGGGAGATCCTGCCCCAAACCTGGGAGATTCTGCCCCAAAACCTGGGAGATCCTGCCCCAAAACCTGGGAGATCCTGCCCCAAACCTGGGAGATTCTTCCCCAAATCTGAGAGATTCTGCCCCAAAACCTGCAAGATTCTGCCTCAAACCTGGGAGGTTCTGCCCCCAAATCTGAGAGATTCTGTCCTAAAATCTGGGAGATTCTGCCACAAACCTGGGCACTCCCAAAAACCATCTGGGACAAGAAGGGACCACCCCAAACCTCTCCTGGAATTCCCAAAAACCACCTGGGACAGGAAGGGACCACCCCAAACTTCTCCTGGAGCTCCCAAAAACCACCTGGGACCACCCCAAACCTCTGCTGAATTCCCCAAAATCACCTGGGACCATCCCAGACCTCTCCTGGAATTCCCAAAAACCACCTGGGACAAGAAGGTACCACCCAAAACCTCTGCTGAATTCCCAAAAACCACCTGGGACCTCCCCAAACCTCTCCTGGAATTCCCAAAAACCACCTGGGACAAGAAGGGACCACCCCAAACTTCTGCTGGAACTCCCAAAAATCACCTGGGACCTCCCCAAACCTCTCCTGGCACTCCCAAAAACCACCTGGAACCTCCCCAAACCTCTGCTGGCACTCCCAAAAACCACCTGGGACCACCCCAAACCTGTGCTGGCACTCCCAAAAACCACTTGGGGCAAGAAGGGACCACCCCAAACCTCTGCTGGAACTCCCAAAAAACCACCTGGGGCAAGAAGGGACCACCCAAACCTGCTGGAACTCCCAAAACCACCTGGGACCACCCCAAACCTCTGCTGAATTCCCCAAAATCACCTGGGACCATCCCAGACCTCTCCTGGAACTCCCAAAACCACCTGGGACCTCCCCAAACCTCTGCTGAATTCCCAAAATCACCTGGGACCACCCCAAACCTCTCCTGGAATTCCCAAAACCACCTGGGACAAGAAGGATCACCCCAAACCTCTGCTAGCACTCCCAAAAACCACCTGAGACAAGAAGGTACCACCCAAAACCTCTGCTGAATTCCCAAAACCACCTGGCACCTCCCCAAACCTCTCCTGGCGCTCCCAAAACCCACCTGGGACCTCCCCAAACCTCTCCTGAGCTCCCAAAAACCACCTGGGACAAGAAGGACCACCCAAAACCTGCTGGAATTCCCAAAACCACCTGGGACAAGAAGGGATCACCCCAAACCTTCCTGGCAGTCCCAAAAATCACCTGAGACCACCCCAAACCTCTCCTGGAATTCCCAAAAACCACCTGGGACAGGAAGGGACCACCCCAAACTTCTGCTGGAACTCCCAAAACCACCTGGGACCTCCCCAAACCTCTGCTGAATTCCCAAAAATCACCTGGGACCACGCCAAACCTCTCCTGGAATTCCCAAAAACCACCTGGGACAAGAAGGGATCACCCCAAACCTCTGCTAGCACTCCCAAAACCACCTGAGACAAGAAGGTACCACCCAAAACCTCTGCTGAATTCCCAAAACCACCTGGGACCTCCCAAACCTCTCCTGGAATTCCTAAAACCACTTGGGGCAAGAAGGACCACCCCAAACCTCTCCTGGAACTCCCAAAAACCACCTGGGACCATCTCAGGCCTCTCCTGGCACTCCCAAAAACCACCTGGGACCACCCCAAACCTCTCCTGGAATTCCCAAAACCACCTGAGACAGGAAGGGACCACCCCAAAGCTCTGCTGGAATTCCCAAAACCACCTGGGACAAGAAGGGACCACCCAAAACCTCTGCTGGCACTCCCAAAACCACCTGGGACAAGAAGGGATAACGCCAAACCTCTGCTGGAATTCCCAAAACCACCTGGGAACACCCGAAACCTCTCCTGGAATTCCCAAAACCACCTGGGACCACCCCAAACCTCTCCTGGAGCTCCCAAAAACCACCTGGGACCTCCCCAAACCTCTCCTGGCACTCCCAAAAATCCGGCAGTGAGCGGTTTGGAGGCGGAGCCGCCCCAGGACACCCCCAGGTCCCCTCCTGTCCCCTGCCCCGCCCAGGTGTGACTCACCTGTGGTGAAGTGGGGCTTGGGCGGCGGCTCCTGGCCGGGCAGGGCCAGGGCCTTGCTGTCCGGGGCAGGGAGGGACACGGTGGCCGTGGCTGGGGACGACTGGGCCCGCGACAGCGGCCGGTGGCCGGCGGGGAGCAGGGCGGGGTCGGGCAGGGGCTGGCGCTGCAGGAGCTGCTGCTGGAAGGAGTCCCACAGCAGGGCCTGGGGAGGCGCGCCGTGAGGGGACAGCGACAGGGACAGGGACAGGGACAGCGACAGCGACAGTGTGAGGGACAGGGACAGCGACAGGGACAGGGACAGGGACAGCGACAGGGACAGTGTGAGGGGACAGCGACAGGGACAGGGACAGCGACAGGACAGGGACATGTGAGGGGACAGGACAGTGTGAGGACAGGGACAGTGTGAGGGACAGGGACAGTGTGAGGGGACAGGGGACACAGGGCACGGTGAGGGACAGGGACAGTGTGAGGGACAGGGACAGTGTGAGGGGCAGGTGACACAGGACACCGTGAGGGACATGGTGAGGGGACAGTGTGAGGGACAGGGACAGTGTGAGGGGACAGCGACAGGGACAGGGACAGCGACAGGGACAGGGGACAGTGTGGAGGACAGGGACAGTGTGAGGGACAGGGACAGTGTGAGGGACAGGGACAGTGTGAGGGGACAGGGGACACAGGGCACGGTGAGGGGACAGGGACAGTGTGAGGGGACAGGGACAGTGTGAGGGGCAGGTGACACAGGACACCGTGAGGGGACATGGTGAGGGGACAGTGTGAGGGACAGGGACAGTGTGAGGGGACAGGGACAGTGTGAGGGGCAGGTGACACAGGACACCGTGAGGGGACATGGTGAGGGGACAGTGTGAGGGACAGGGACAGGGACAGGGACAGTGTGAGAGGACAAGGGCAGTGTGAGGGGACAGGGGCAGTGTGAGGGACAGAGGACAGTGTGAGGGACAGGGACAGTGTGAGGGGACAGGGCACACCGTGAGGGACAGGGGACAGTGTGAGGGGACAGGGATAGTGAGAGGGACAGGGGACAGTGTGAGAGATGGGGACACAGGGCACGGTGAGGGACAGGGACAGTGTGAGGGACAGGGACAGGGACAGAGTGAGGGACAGGGGACACAGGAGAGTATGAGGGACGGGGGACACGGTGAGGGGACAGGGACAGGGACACAGGACAGTGTGAGGGGACAGGGACAGTGTGAGGGACAGGAGACACGGTCAGGGACAGGTACAGGGGACACGGTGAGGGACAGGGACACAGAACACGGTGAGGGGACAGGGACAGGGACACGGTGAGGGACAGGGACACAGGACACGGTGAGGGACAGGGACAGGGGACACCGTGAGAGGACAGGGACAGGGGACACGGTGCGGGGACAGGGACACAGGACACCGTGAGGGCACAGGGACAGGGACAGGACAGGTGACAGTCCCCCGTGCGTCCCCTCCCCGCACCTGCTGCAGCTACCGCGGCTCCTCCGGCAGCTGCCCGCCCGCTGTCCCCGCCGCTGTCCCCGCCGCTGTCCCCGCCGCGCCCGCCGCCGCCCCGGCGCGGTCCCCTCCGCCTCCATGTCCTCCGAGGACGGGATCTGCCGCAGCCGCGGCTTCGCTGAGCTTGGCCACGCGCTGCGGGGAGACACGACACGGGGTGGCAGGGGACAGCGACACGGGGTGGCAGGGGACAGCGACACGGGGTGGCAGGGGGATGGCAGGGGGCAATGACAGGGGACAGTGACACAGGGTTATAGGGGACAGTGACACGGGGTGGCAGGGGGATGGCAGGGAGGTGACAGGGGACAGCGACACAGGGTGGCAGGGGATGGCAGGGAGGTGACAGGGGACAGCGACACAGGGTTATAGGGGACAGTGACACAGGGTGGCAGGGGGATGGCAGAGAGGTGACAGGGGACAGCGACACAGGGTTATAGGGGACAGCGACACGGGGGGTGACAGGGGGATGGCAGGGGACAGCGACAGGGGACAGTGACACAGGGTTATAGGGGACAGTGACACGGGGTGGCAGGGGACAATGGCAGAGAGGTGACAGGGAACAGTGACATGGGGTGGCAGGGGGATGGCAGGGGGCAATGACAGGGGACAGTGACACAGGGTTATAGGGGACAGTGACACGGGTGGCAGGGGACAGGAGCAGGGAGGTGACAGGGGACAGTGACACGGGGTGGCAGGGGACAGTCACACGGGGTGGCAGGGACAATGGCAGAGAGGTGACAGGGAACAGTGACATGGGGTGGCAGGGGGATGGCAGGGGGCAATGACAGGGGACAGTGACACAGGGTTATAGGGGACAGTGACACGGGGTGGCAGGGGACGATGGCAGGGGGCAATGGCAGGGGGCAACGGCAAGGAGGTGGCAGGGGACAGGAGCAGGGGAGGTGACAGGGGACAATGGCAGAGAGGTGACGGGACGGTGACACGGGGTGGCAGGGGGATGGCAGAGAGGTGACAGGGGACAGTGACACAGAGTGAAAGGGGACAGTGACACGGGGTGGCAGGGGACAGGAGCAGGGAGGTGACAGGGGACAATCACAGGGGAGGTGACAAGGGTGGGGACAGGAGCTGGGAAGCTGAGCTGTGCCCTTTCTGAGTCTGGACACAGTGTCACCTCCCCTGGGCCACCCAGCCGCCACTGCCCAGCCGTGGCAATGTCACCCTGCACCACCCCAGTGCCACCTGCTTGCCCAGGTGAGGTCCCACCTCCCCAGGCTGTGTCTCACCTTGCCCAAGGTTGTGTCCCACCTCCCAGGTGAGGGTGTCCCCTCCCCGGGCTGTGTCCCCTCCCCAGGCTGTGCCCCCTCCCGGGCGGTGTCCCCTCCCAAGGCTGTGTCTCACCTTGCCCAGGTGAGGGTGTCCCCTCCCAGGTTGTGTCCCCTCCACCGGCTGTGTCCCACCTCCCCAGCTGTGTCCCCTCCCCAGGCTGTGTCCCCTCCCGGGCTGTGTCCCCTCCCCGGGCTGTCTCACCTTGCCCAGGTGAGGGTCCCACCTCACCCAGGCTGTGTCCCTCCCCGCTGTGTCCCCCCGCTGTCTCACCTTGCCCAGGTGAGGGTGTCCCCTCCCCCGCTGTGTCCCCTCCCGGGCTGTCTCCACCTTGCCCAGGTGAGGGTCCCACCTCACCCAGGCTGTGCCCCTCCCCGCTGTGTCCCTCCCCGGGCTGTCTCACCTTGCCCAGGTGAGGGTGTCCCCCCGGCTGTGTCCTCTCCCCAGGCTGTGTCCCTCCCGGGCTGTGTCCCTCCCCGGCTGTCTCACCTTGCCCAGGTGAGGGTGTCCCCTCCCCGCTGTGTCCCTCCCCGGGCTGTGTTCCCTCCCGCTGTGTCCCACCTCCCCAGGCTGTGTCCCTCCCGGGCTGTGTCCCCTCCCCAGGCTGTGTCCCTCCCCGCTGTGTCCCTCCCCGCTGTCTCACCTTGCCCAGGTGAGGGTGTCCCCTCCCCGGCTGTGTCCCTCCCAGGCTGTGTCCCTCCCCGGCTGTGCCCCTCCCGGGCTGTGTCCCCCCGCTGTGTCCCCCCGCTGTCTCACCTTGCCCAGGTGAGGGTGTCCCTCCCCGCTGTGTCCCCTCCCCGCTGTGTCCCCCCGCTGTCTCACCTTGCCCAGGTGAGGGTCCCACCTCACCCAGGCTGTGTCCCTCCCCGCTGTGTCCCCTCCCGCTGTGTCCCCCGCTGTCTCACCTTGCCCAGGTGAGGGTGTCCCCTCCCAGGCTGTGTCCCACCTCACCCAGGCTGTGTCCCCTCCCAGGCTGTGTCCCCTCCCCGGGCTGTGTCCCTCCCGGCTGTCTCACCTTGCCCAGGTGAGGGTGTCCCCTCCCCGCTGTGTCCCCCCGCTGTGTCCCCCGCTGTGTCCCTCCCCGGGCTGTGTCCCACCTCCCCAGGCTGTGTCCCCTCCCCGCTGTGTCCCCTCCCGGGCTGTGTCCTCCCCGGGCTGTGTCCCCTCCCCGGCTGTGTCCCTCCCCGCTGTGTCCCTCCCCGCTGTGTCCCCTCCCCGCTGTGTCCCCCCGCTGTCTCACCTTGCCCAGGTGCGCCTGCTGCCGCAGCCTCTCCAGGAAGAGCGCGTGCTGCTGGAACAGCAGCTGCTGCTGCGCGGCGCTGGGGCTGGGGGGCAGCGGCTCCGAGCGCGTCCTGCCCAGGGGCTTGTGCTGCGGCAGCGACAGCGACAGCGACAGCGACAGCCGCTCGGCGGGGACCAGCGGCGGGCCGAAGGGGAAGGGCACCGAGCCCAGGCCTGGCACTGCGGGGACAGCGGGGACAGCTGAGGGGGGGCGGAGGGGCACTGCAGGGACAGCAGGGACAGCTGAGAGATGGCAGGGGTGGCACTGCGGGGACAGCGGGGACAGCTGAGGGGTGGCAGGGGTGGCACTGCAGGGACAGCGGGGACAGCTGAGAGATGGCAGAGTGGCACTGTGGGGACAGTGGGGACAGGTGAGGGGTGGCAGGGGTGGCACTGCGGGGACAGCGGGGACAGCTGAGGGGTGGCAGGGGTGGCACTGCGGGGACAGCAGGGACAGCTGAGGGGTGGCAGGGGTGGCACTGCGGGGACAGCAGGGACAGCTGAGGGGTGGCAGGGGTGGCACTCCTGCTGTCCCCAGGCCTGGCACTGCGGGGGACACGGGGATAGCTGAGGGATGGCGGGGGTGGCACTGCAGGGGACAAAGGGGACAGCTGAGGGATGGCAGGGGTGGCGCCGTGCCCAGGCCTGGCACTGTGGGGACAGTGGGGACAGCTGAGGGCTGGCACTGTCCCCAGGCCTGGCACTACGGGGACAACGGGGACAGCAGGGACAGCTGAGGGGTGGTGGGGTGACACTGTCCCCAGTCCTGGCACTGCAGGGGACAGGTGAGGGGTGACAAGGGTAGCACTCGCGGGGACAGTGGGGACAGGTGAGGGATGAGAGGGTGGCACTGCAGGGACAGCAGGGACAGGTGAGGGGTGGCAGCAGTGGCACTGTCCCCAGTCCTGGCACCGCAGGGACAGTGGGGACAGCTGAGGGCTGGCACTGTCCCCAGGCCTGGCACTGCGGGGACAGCAGGGACAGGTGAGGGGTGACAGCAGTGGCACTGCTGCTGTCCCCACAGGCGACACTCACCCGCCACCAGCGGCGCGTGGGTGACCGAGGGCTCGAGGATGATGAGCGGCTGCAGGCGCGGGGGCTCGCGCTGCTCCAGGCCCGCCGGGAGGAACACGGGCGAGGGCGCGGCCGGCAGCACCGGCACCCGGTGAGACAGCGAGGGCACGGCACGGCGCTCGGCATCGCCCTGGGGACAGCGACAGCGTCAGGGGCGGGACAGGGACAGGGACAGCGTGAGGGACAGGGACAAGGACACAGGGACAGGATGAGGGACAGGGACACAGGGACAGGATGAGGGACAGGGACACAGGGACAGGGATAAGGGACAGCGAGGGCACGGCACGGCGCTCGGCATCGCCCTGGGGACAGCGACAGCGTCAGGGGCGGGACAGGGACAGGGACAGCGTGAGGGACAGGGACGGGGGGACAGGGACAGCGTGAGGGACAGGGACGGGGACACAGAGACAGCGTGAGGGAGAGGGACAGGGACACAGGGACAGGGTGAGGGACAGGGACAGGGTGAGGGACAAGGACGGGGACACAGGGACAGGGACAGGGACAGCGTGAGGGACACAGGGACAGGGACACAGGAACAGGGGACAGGGGACAGTGTGAGGGACAGGGACCCAGGGACAGGGTGAGGGATGGGGACAGGGACAGGGGACAGGGACAGGAATAAGGACAGTGACAGGAACAGGGTGAGGGACGGGGACAGGCACAGGGTCAAGGTCAAGGACAGGGACGCAGCACCAGGAGGGCCCAGGATTGTCCCCCAAAGCCGGAGAGAAGCCCCGCTGGGGGTCCCGGCGCCCCCCGGTGCAGGGGGCAGCCCCGGCGGGACCGTAGCGAGCCCAGCGCCTGCACGGCCAGCGGCGCCAGAGAACGGCCTGCGGGGACAGCGGGGACAGCGGGGACAGCGGGGACAGTGGGGACAGGAGAGACAGGGACAGCGGGGATAGGGACAGCGGGTATAGGGACAGCGGGGACAGGGACAGCGGGGACAGCGGGGACAGCGACAGCGGGGACAGCGACAGCGGGGACAGCGGGGACAGCGGGGACAGCGGGGACAGGGGGGACAGCGAGGACAGGGACAGCGGGACAGCGGGGACAGCGGGGACAGCGACAGCGGGGACAGCGACAGCGGGGACAGTGGGGACAGCGGGGACAGCGGGGACAGGGGGACAGCGAGGACAGGGACAGCGGGGACAGCGGGGACAGCGGGGACAGCGGGGACAGCGACAGCGGGGACAGGGGACACAGGGACAGCGGGACAGCGGGAACCGGGACAGAGGGGATGGGGACAGCGGGGACAGGAGAGACAGGGACAGCGGGGACAGGGACAGCGGGACAGGAGAGACAGGGACAGCGGGGATAGGGACAGGGACAGTGGGGACAGCGGGGACAGGGGGACAGCGGGGACAGGGGGACAGCGAGGACAGGGACAGCGGGGACAGGGACAGCGGGGACAGCGGGGACAGGGACAGCAAGGACTAGGACAGAGGGGACAGCCCTGGGGACACTCAGAGGACAGGACACCGCTGGGAGAGGGGAAATGCAGCCTGAAGGGATGGGGGGAGCATCCCAGGGCAGGGAATTCCAGGGAATTCCAGAAAATTCCAGTGACTCCCAGATCATCCCGGGGGACCCTAGAGCACCCCAGGGGATCTCGGGACATCCCAGGGACCCCAGAGGACCCTAGGACACCCCCCCCCGCAGGGAGTTCGGGGCTGGGGCCGTGTCCTGCCCCTGAGCCCAGAGGGTCCCCCAAAATCCCCCAAAATCCTCCCAAAATCCCCCCAAAATCCCCCCCCAAAATCCCCCCCAAAATCCCCCCAAAATCCACCCAAAATCCCCCCAAAATCCTCCCAAAATCCCCAAAATCCCCCAAAATCTCCCAAAATCCCCCAAAACCCTCCAAAATCCCCCCAAATCCCCCAAAATCCCCAAAATCCCCTCAAAATCCCCCAAAATCCCCCCAAAATCCCCCAAAATCCCCCAAATCCCTTCAAAATCCCCCTCAAAATCCCCCCAAAATCTCCCAAAATCCTCCAAAATCCCTCAAAATCCCCTCAAAATCCCCCAAATCCCCCAAAATCCCCCAAAATCCCCTCAAATCCCCTCAAAATCTCTCCAAAATCCCCCAAAATCCCCCAAAATCTCCCCTAAAATCTCTCAAAATCCCCTACAATCCCCCAAAATCCCCAAAATCCTCAAAATCCCCCAATATCCCCCAAAATTCCTAAAATCCCCTCAAAATCCCCTCAAAATCCCCCAAAATCCCCCAAAATCCCCCAAAATCCACCCAAAATCCCCCAAAATCCCCCAACATCCCCCAAATCCCCCAAAATCCCCCAAAATCCCCCAAAATCCCCCAAAATCCCCTCAAAATGCCCCCCAAAATCCCCCAAATCCCCCCAAATCCCCTCAAAATCCTCAAAATCCCCCCAAAATCTCCCCAAAATCCCCCTCAAAATCCCCCCAAAATCCCCCCAAAATCCCCCAAAATCCTCAAAATCCCCCCAAAATCCCCCCAAAATCCCTCAAAATCTCCCAAAATCCCCCTCAAAATCCCCCAAAATCCCCCAAAATACCCCAAAATCCCCCCAAAATCCCCCCAAATCCCCCAAATCCCCCAAAATTTCCCCAAAATTCCCCCAAAATCCTCCCAAAATCCCCCTCAAAATCCCCCCAAAATCCCCTCAAAATCTCCCCAAAATCCTCAAAATCTCCCCCAAATCCCCCCAAAATCCCCTCAAAATCTCCCAAAATCCCCCCAAAATCCCCTCAAAATCCCCCAAAATCCCCCCAAATCCCCCCCAAAATCTCCCAAAATCTCCCCCAAAATCCCCCCAAAATCCCCCAAAATCCCCCCAAATCCCCCCCAAATCCCCCAAAATCCCCCAAAATCTCCCAAAATCCCTCAAAATCTCCCAAAATCCCCCTCAAAATCCCCCAAAATCCTCCAAAATCCCCCTAAAATCTCCCCAAATCTCCCCAAAATCCCCCCTAAAATTCCCCCAAAATCCCCCAAATCCCCTCAAAATCCCCTCAAAATCCTCAAAATCCCCCAAAATCCCCCAAATCTCCCCAAAATCTCCCAAAATCCTCCCAAAATCTCCCCAAAATCCCCCAAAATCCCCCCAAAATCCCCCCAAATCCCCCAAAATCCCCAAAATCCCTCAAAATCCCCCAAAATCCCCTCAAAATCCCCTCAAAATCTCCCAAAATCCCCCTCAAAATCCCCCCCAAATCCCCCAAAATCCCCAAAATCCCCAAAATCCCCCAAAATCCCCTCAAAATCTCCCAAAATCCCTTCAAAATCTCCCAAAATCCCCCAAAATCTCCAGAATCTCCCCAAATCTCCCCAAATCCCCCAAAATCCCCTAAAATCTCTCAAAATCTCCCAAAATCCCCCAAAATCCCCCAAAATCCCTCAAAATCCCCTAAAATCTCCCCCAAATCCCCTAAAATCCCCCAAATCCCCCTAAAATCCCCAAAATCTCCAAAATCTTTCCAAAATCCCCCAAAATCCTCTAAAATCCCCCAAAATCTCCCAAAATCCCCCCAAATCCCCTAAATCCCCTCAAAATCTCCAAATCCCCTAAATCCCCCAAAATCTCCTAAAATCTCTCAAAATCCCCTAAAATCCCTCAAAATCCCCTAAATCTCTCAAAATCCCCTCAAAATCTCTAAAACTCTCTAAAATCTCCTCTAAAATCTCTCAAAATCCCCTAAAATCCCCTAAAATCCCCTCAAAATCCTCCCCAAAATCCCCTCAAAATCCCTCAAAATGCCCTCTAAAATCCCCTCAAAATCCCCTAAAATCTCCCCAAAATCCCCCAAAATCCCCCCAAAATCCTCTCCAAAATCCCCTAAAATCCCCTCAAAATCTCCCCAAATCTCCTAAAATCCCCTAAAATCTCCCCAAAATCTCCTAAATCCCCCTAAATCTCCCAAAATCCTAAAATCTCTCAAAATCTCCTAAAATCCCTTCAAAATTTCCTAAAATCCCCCAAAATCTCCCCTAAAATCCTCTCAAAATCCTCTCTAAAATCCCCCTAAAATCCTCAAAATCTCTCAAAATCCCCAAAATCCCCCCAAAATCCCCCCCCAAAAATCCCCTCAAAATCCCCCCAAATCCCCCCTAAATCCCCCAAAATCCCCCCAAAATCTCCCCCAAATCCCCCCCAAAATCTTCCCAAAATCCCCCAAATCCCAAAAATCCCCCCCCAAATCCCCCCCCAAAATCCTCCCAAAATCCCCCAAAATCCCCCAAAATCCCCCAAAATCCCCCCAAAATCTCTCAAAATTCCCCTAAAATCTCCCAAAATCCCCCCCAAAATCCCCTCAAATTCCCCCAAAATCCCCCTAAATCTCCCTAAAATCCCTCAAAATCCCCGCCTAAATCCCCCTAAAATCCCTCAAAATCCCCTCAAAATCCTCTAAAATCCCCCTAAAATCCCCCAAAATCCCCCAAAATCTCCCCAAAATCCCCCTAAAATCCTCTAAAATCCCCTAAAATCCCCCCTCAAAATCCCCTAAAATTCTCCAAAATCCTCTAAAATCTCCTCAAAATCTCCAAATCCCCTCAAAACCCCTAAAATCCCCCCAAATCCCCCAAAATCCCCCAAATCCCCCAAATCTCCCCAAAATCCCCCAAAAGTCCCCCAAATCCCTCAAAATCTCCCAAATCCCCCAAATCCCCCAAAATCCCCCAAATCCCCTCAAAATCCCCCAAAATCCCCCACAAATCCCCCAAATCCCCTCTAAAACCCCAAAATCCCCCAAGTCGCAAGGCTCACCTCGTGCGCCCCGCCGCGGGCAGCGCTGCGTGCTCGGAGGCCAGGCTGTCGTTGGGGGAGCTGCAGCCGGACACGGGGTGCTGCTGCTGCTGGGGACGAGTCTGGGGGCCACGGGCGGGGTGAGGGCGCTGCCCCCGCCCAGCCCCCGGGGCCGAGCCCCCAGCGTGGGGAGCTGCCACCCCACATCGGGACTGGGGCGGTCCAGCCTGCCCTGGACCCCAATCCTGGACCCCAATTCCATCCTGGACCCCAATTCCATCCTGGACCCAAATCCCACCCTGGACCCCAATTCCATCCTGGACCCCAATCCCACCCTGGACCCCAATTCCACCCGGGACCCCAATCCCACCCTGGACCCCAATTCCATCCTGAACCCCAATCCTGGACCCCAATTCCACCCTGAACCCCAATCCTGGACCCCAATTCCACCCTGGATCCCAATCCTGGACCCAAATCCCACCCTGGACCCCAATCCTGGACCCCAATTCCATCCTGGACCCCCAATTCCTGGATCCCAATCCTGGACCCAAATTCCATCCTGGACCCCAATTCCATCCTGGACCCCAATTCCATCCTGGATCCCAATCCTGGACCCCAATTCCATCCTGGACCCCAATTCCATCCTGGACCCCAATTCCACCCTGGACCCAAATCCTGGACTCCAATTCCATCCTGGACCCCAATCCCATCCTGGACCCCAATCCTGGACCCCAATTCCATCCTGGACCCCAATTCCACTCTGGACTCCAATCCTAGACCCCAATCCTGGACCCCAATTCCATCCTGGACCCCAATTCCACCCTGGACCCCAATCCTGGACCCCAATTCCATCCTGGACCCCAATTCCATCCTGAATCCAAATCCTGCACCCCAATTCCATCCTGAATCCAAATCCTGGATCCCAGTCCTGGATCCCAATTCCATCCTGGACCCCAATTCCACTCTGGACCCCAATCCTGGACCCCAATCCCACCGTGGACCCCAATTTCATTCTGAATCCCAATCCTGGATTCCAATCCTGGACCCCAATCCCACCTTGGACCCCAATTCCACCCTGGACCCCAATTCCATCCTGGACCCCAATTCCACCCTGGACCCCAATCCTGGATCCCAATCCCACCCTGGACCCCAATTCCATTCTGAATTCCAATCCTGGACCCCAATTCCACCCTGAATCCAAATCCTGGACCCCAATCCTGGACCCCAATTCCACCCTGGACCGCAATTCCATTCTGAATCCCAATCCTGGACCCCAATCCTGGACCCCAATTCCATCCTGGACCCCAATTCCACCCTGGACCCCAATTCCACCCTGGACCCCAATCCTGGACCCCAATCCCACCCTGAACCCCAATCCCATCCCGAATCCCAATCCTGGACCCCAATCCTGGACCCCAATTCTACCCTGGACCCCAATCCTGAACCCCAATTCTACCCTGGACCCCAATCCTGGACCCCAATCCCACCCGGGACCCCAAAAGCAGCAGGAGCAGCTGCACCAACCCCTCCACCCATCCCTGCCCCTGAAGAGAACACACTGAACGCGGGTGGCACGGGACACGGGGAACCACGGGGACACGGGTGACACGGGGACACACAGGTGACACAGGACACAGGTAACAGAGGTGACACAGGTAACACAGGTGACATGGCACACAGATGACACAGGTGACACAGCACAGAGGTGACAGCACACAGGTGACACAGGTGACACAGGTAACACGGCACACAGGTGACACAGGTGACACAGCACACAGGTGACACAGGTGACACAGCACAGAGGTGACAGCACACAGGTGACACAGGTGACACAGCACACAGGTGACACAGGTGACACAGGTAACACGGCACACAGGTGACACAGGTGACACAGCACAGAGGTGACAGCACACAGGTGACACAGGTGACACAGCACACAGGTGACACAGCACACAGGTGACACAGGTGACAGAGGTGATAGCACAGAGGCGACACAGCACAGAGGTGACACAGGTGACAGAGGTGACACAGATGACATGGCACAGAGGTGACACAGCACACAGGTGCCACAGGTGCCACAGATGACACAGCACACAGGTAACACAGGTGACACAGCACACAGGTGACAGAGGTGACACAGGTGGCACAGGTGACATGGCACAGAGGTGACACAGCACACAGGTGCCACAGATGACACAGCACACAGGTGACACAGGTGAAACGGCACACAGGTGACACAGCACACAGGTGACAGAGGTGACACAGGTGCTACAGGTGACACAGATTACACAGCACACAGGTGACACAGGTAACATGGCACAGAGGTGACACAGGTGACGCAGGTGACACAGGTGACACAGGTGACACAGCACACAGGTAACACAGGCGAAATGGCACACAGGTGACACGGCACACAGGTGCCGCGAGGTGACAGAGGTGACACAGCACACAGGTGACACAGGTAACATGTGGCACACAGGTGACACAGCACAGAGGTGACACAGGTGACACAGGTGACACGGCACACAGGTGACACAGCACACAGGTGCCAGAGGTGACACAGGTAACACAGCACACAGGTGCCAGAGGTGCCACAGGTGCCACAGGTGACACAGGTAACACGGCACACAGGTAACACGGCACACAGGTGACACAGCACAGAGGTAACACAGCACACAGGTGACACAGGTAACACGGCACACAGGTGCCAGAGGTGACACAGCACACAGGTGACACAGGTGACACGGCACACAGGTGACACAGGTGACACGGCACACAGGTGACACGGCACACAGGTGACACAGGTAACACAGCACACAGGTGCCAGAGGTGACACAGCACACAGGTGACACAGGTGACACGGCACACAGGTGACACAGGTGCCACAGCACACAGGTGACACAGCACACAGGTGCCACAGGTAACACGGCACACAGGTGCCAGAGGTGACACAGCACACAGGTGACACAGGTGCCACAGCACACAGGTGCCACAGCACACAGGTGACACAGGTGCCACAGCACACAGGTGACACAGGTGCCGCAGGTGCCGCAGGTGCCGCAGGTGCCGCAGCCCCGCCGCGCTCACCGAGCCCGTCGGGCGGGCGCCGCCGCAGCGAGGGCGGGGCGCTCTCCTTGCGGGTCAGCGGGTTCTTGCGGCGCTCCAGGCACTTGCGCGGCTTGCAGCGAACCTTGAGGTTGGGCTCGGACGCTGCGGGGACAGCGAGGGACAGGGAGCGACAGGAGGGGACAGGGAGGGACAGGGAGGGGACAGGGAGGGACAGGGAGGGACAGGGAGGGACAGGAGGGGACAGGAGGGGACAGGGAGAGGACAGCGAGGGACAGGGAGGGACAGGGAGGGACAGGAGGGGACAGCGAGGGGACAGGGAGGGACAGCGAGGGACAGCAGGGGACAGGAGGGGATAGGGAGGGACAAGGAGAGACAGGGAGGGGACAGGGAGAGACAGGGAGGGGACAGGAGGGGACAGGGGAGGGGACAGAGGGGACAGGAGGGGACAAGAGGGACAGGGAGGGACAGCGAGGGACAGGAGGGACAGGGAGAGACAGGGAGGGACAGGAGGGGACAGGGAGGGGACAGGAGGGGACAGGGAGGGACAGGGAGGGACAGGGAGGGGACAGGGAGGGGACAGGGAGGGACAGGAGGGGACAGGAGGGGACAGGTGAGTTCCGGCCCCACCTGTCTGGGGCTCAGTGGGGCCAGTGCCCAGCTCCAGCTGGGGACCAGGGACACGGGGACATTCCCAAAGAACTGAGGGACACGGGGACATCCCTGACACCTCGAGTGACACGGGGACATTCCTGAAACCCGAGTGACACGGGGACACTCCAGACACCTCGAGTGACATAGGGACACTCTGGACACCTCAGTGACACGGGGACATCCTGACACCTCGAGTGACATGGGGACACTCCCGGCACCTCAGTGACACGGGACACTCCCAACACCTTGAGGGACACAGGGACATTCTGGACACCTCGAGTGACATGGGGACATCCCTGAAACCTTGAGGGACACAGGGACATTCTGGACACCTCGAGTGATGCAGGGACACTCCAGACCCCTCAGTGAGCGGGGACACTCTCGACACCTCGAGGTGGCCTGGGGACACTCTGGACACCCCGAGTGGCGCAGGGACATTCTGGACACCTCAGTGACACGGGGACACTCCCGACACCTCAGTGACACGGGGACATTCCTGACACCTCAGTGACACGGGGACATCCCCTGACACCTCGAGTGACGCGGGGACACTCCCGACACCCCGAGTGACACGGGGACATCCCTGTCACCCCGGGTGGCGCGGGCACAGCCGCGGGCTCACCTGTCTTGCGCGCGAGCGGGAAGTGCTCGGGGGGCTCGGGGCGGCGCCGGGCACGGGGGGCAGGAGAAGGGCCGAGCACGAGCGGGGAGGGCGCTCGGCCTCGAGCGGCTCCAGGGACCTGGGGGGACACCGGGGCTGCTCACACACCTGGGCAGGTGTTTGTTATACACCTGAGCTGCACACACCTGGGCAGGGTGACACACCTGGGCAGGGTGACACACCTGGGCAGGGGCACACCTGAGCTGCACACACACCTGGGCAGGGTGACACACCTGGGCAGGGACACACCTGAGCCGCACACACACCTGGGCAGGTGCTTGTTATGCACCTGAACATGTGTCACACACACCTGGGCAGGGGTCACACCTGAGCTGCACACACACCTGGGCAGGTGTTTGTCACACACCTGTGCAGGTGTTTGTCACAGCCCTGTGCAGGTGTCACACCCCTGTGCAGGTGTCTGTCACACCTCTATGCAGGTGTTTATCACACATCTGTGCAGGTGTCTGTCACACCCCTGTGCAGGTGTCACACCCCTGTGCAGGTGTCACACATCTGTGCAGGTGTCACACCCCTGTGCAGTTGTTTATGACACCCCTGTGCAGGTGTCACACCCCTATTCAGGTGTCACACCCCTGTGCAGGTGTCGGTCACACACCTGTGCAGGTGTCACACCTGTGCAGGTGTTTATCACACCCCTGTGCAGGTGTCACACCCCTGTGCAGGTGTTTATCACACCCTGTTCAGGTGTTTATCACACCCCTGTGCAGGTGTCACACATCTATGCAGGTGTTTATCACACAGCTGTTCAGGTGTTTATCACACCCCTGTGCAGGTGTCTGTCACACCCCTGTGCAGGTGTGTTATCACACCCTGTGCAGGTGTTTATCACACCCCTGTGCAGGTGTTTGTCACACCCTGTGCAGGTGTTTATCACACCCTGTGCAGGTGTTTATCACACCTGTGCAGGTGTCACACCCTCTATTCAGGTGTCACACCCCCTGTGCAGGTGTCTGTCACACCCCTGTGCAGGTGTTTATCACACCCCTATTCAGGTGCTCGCACCCCTGTGCAGGTGCCACACCCCTGTGCAGGTGTTTATCACCACCCCCTGTGCAGGTGTCACACATCTATGCAGGTGTCTCGTCACACACCTGTTCAGGTGTCTGTCACACCCACCTCGTCCCTGGGAGGCGCGGGGCAGAAGCGCGCAGGTGCGTTACCTGTAGGGCAGGCTCGCCGTGGGGCGGGGCAGGTCTCTCCATGGCCGCCTGCTGCTTCTTCAGGATCACCTCGGCCAACTTCTGCTTCACCAGCGAGCTGCTACGAGCGCCTGCGGGTAGAGTGACCAGAGTGACCAGTGACCAGAGTGACCACAGTGACCAGAGTGATCAGAGTGACCACACTGACCACTGTGCTGTCACAGTGACCAGAGTGACCACAGTGCTGACCACTGCGCTCGTGCGGTAGAGATCCAGAGTGACCAGGGGTGGACCACAGTGACCACAGTGACCACAGTGACCAGAGTGACCAGAGTGACCACAGTGCTGGCCACGGCGCCTGCGGGTAGAGTGACCAGAGTGACCGAGTGACCAGAGTGACCAGTGACCCGAGTGACCAGAGTGACCGGAGTGACCACAGTGACCAGTGACCAGAGTGACCACAGTGACCACTGTGCTGTACGGCGCCTGCGGGTAGGTGACCACAGTGACCACGTGACCAGAGTGACCACAGTGACCACAGTGCTAGCTACGGCGCCTGCGGGGTAGAGTGACCAGAGTGACCGGGTGACCAGAGTGACCACACTGACCACTGGTGACCGACTGTGGTGACCACAGTGACCAGAGTGACCACGAAGTGCTGGCCGACGGCTCGCTGCAGGATGAGTGACTGAGTGACCGGGTGACCAGAGTGACCACTACAGAGTGACCACAGTGACCACAGTGACCTACATGTGACCAGAGTGACCACAGTGCTTTAGCCACAGGCGCCTGCGAGCAAGTGACCAGAGTGACCACAGTGACCACTCATGCTGGCTGACGGCACCTGAGAGCAAGTGACCAGAGTGACCAGAGTGATAGAGTGACCAGAGTGACCACGGTGACCGGAGTGACCACAGTGACCACAGGTGACCAGTGACCAGAGTGACCACTGTGCTGGCCACTGGCACCTGCGGGAGCAGAGTGACCACAGTGACCACAGTGACCGGAAGTGACCACTGTGCTGGCCACGGCGCCTGCGGGGGCAGGTGACCACAGTGACCGAGGTGACCACAGTGACCAGGTGACCACTGTGCTGGCGCGGCACCTGCGGTGAGCCAGAGTGACCACAGTGACCAGAGTGACCAGAGTGACCACGCTGGCCACAGTGACTGGAGTGACCACAGCGACCACAGTAGCCACTCGTGACCACTGTGCTGGCCACGGCACCTGCGGGGGCAGAGTGACCACGGTGACCGGGTGACCACGCGTGACCACGCTGACCACAGTGACCACTGTGCTGGCCACGGCGCCTGCAGAGGGCAGGTGACCACAGTGACCGGAGTGACCACCTGTGCTGACCACGGTGACCAGAGTGAAACCACGAGTGACCACGGTGACCACAGTGCTGGCCACGGCACCTGCTGAGCGGCCAGGGGCTAGGTGACCCACGGTGACCACGGTGACCACAGTGACCGCACTGTACCGGTGACCAGAGTGACCACTGGCGCTGACCACAGTGACCAGAGTGACCATAGTGACCACCGTGCTGGCCACGGCACCTAGCGAGGGAAGGCGGCCACGAGGGCAGACTGACCGCAGTGACCGGAGTGACCACAGTGACCACAGTGCTGTATTTTCGGCACCTGCGGCGGCCGCGGGGGCAGAGTGACCAGAGTGACCAGAGTGACCGGAGTGACCACAGTGACCAGAGGTGACCACAGTGACCACAGTGCTGACCCGCGGTGACTCACAGTGACGCGGTGACCACCGTGCTGGCCACAGTGACCATGAGTGACCATGGTGACCACGGTGACCACAGTGGTGACCGCGGTGACCAAAATGACCATGGTGACCACGGTGACCACAGCGGTGACCACAGCGGTGGCCGCAGGGCGGTGTGGAGCCCCAGCGCCCCAAAATCGGGAGCGAGCCCTGGCAGCTCCGCAGCGCTCCGGCACCAGAGAGGCGCCGGGAGACCGCGGCGGAGGGGCTGCAGCCCAGCCCGGGGGTCCCCGGGGTCTGGGGATGGATGGGGGCTGCAGCCCAGCCAGGGGTCCCGGAGGTCTGGGGGATGGATGGGGGCTGCAGCCCAGCCGGGGTCCCGGGGTCTGGGGGGATGGATGGGGCTGCAGCCCAGCCCGGGGGTCCCGGGGGTCTGAGGGGGATGGATGGGGGCTGCAGCCCAGCCCGGGGGTCCCGGGGGGTCTGGGGGATGGATGGGGGCTGCAGCCCAGCCCGGGAGGTCCCGGGGGTCTGAGGGGATGGATGGGGGCTGCAGCCCTGCCCGGGGGTCCTGTGGGGTCTGAGACCGGGTGGGGGCTGCAAGCCATCCTGGGGGTCCCACGGGGGTCTGAGACCCGGGTGGGGGCTGCCAACCCATCCTGGGGGTCCCACGGGGGTCTGGGGGATGCAAACCCAGCCAGGGGGTCTGCAAAGGCAGCCCATGGACCTGAAAAGCGAGATCTGGGGGTCCCACTGGGGTCTTACACCTGAGTGGGGGCTGCTAACCCAGCCGAGGATCTGAAAACCCAATCTGGGGGTCCCAGCAGGTCTGACACCTGAATCGGGTTTGCAAGCCCACCCGGGGGTCCCTGTAGGGTCTGAGACCCGGTGGGGTCCATAACCCACCCTGGGGGTCCCAGCGGGGTCTGAGACCCAGGTGGGGTCCATAACCCAGCCAGGGGTCCCAGCGGAGTCTCTGCAGACGCTCTCCACCACTTTCCCCACGGGAAGGCACAGCTTGCTCTGGGTAAGGGCAGGCACCCCGAGCCCCCTCCCCAAGCCCCCAGGCGCAGGGGGCCTCTTACTCCGCTTGCTCTTGTCGCTTGTTGAGGATCTGCCGCAGCTCCTGCTCCTGCTGCCCCGGCTCAGCCTCGCGGTCGCGAGGACTCCATAGCCACCTGCGGGACCAGCCGTGGGCACGGGACCCTAAACCCCTCCACCCCCCAGCCCCTCCCGAGCCCTCCGACCCTCCCAGCCCGAGGCAGGCGACATTTAGGACATCCCTCGTGTCACTCAGGCGGGAACGTGTGAAGTTGTTCCGTCCCACCAAACCCGACACGTTCTGGTCTCCAGGGACGCTTTGCTCTCCCCAGGGGCATCGTAAAGTCAAACCCTGTCTGTTCCCACTCGCTGCCTCCTCTCAGCGTGTTGGGACACATCTGGAAACTGGCCCGTGTTGAAGCGCAGCAAAAAAAAAAATAAATAAAAATCTTTGCTGGGCGCAACGGGGAAAGGAAAAAATAAAATAAAAATCTTTGCTGAGCGCAACGAGGGAAAGGAAAAATAAAATAAAAATCTCTGCTGAGCGCAACGAGGGGGAAAAGAAAAATAAAATCTGTGATATGAGGGGAATCCTGGCTGAACTGAGCAGCCCTGGGACAGGCAGGGGGATCTCGGTGCCTGAAGATGGTCACAGCTCCCTGGGCATGGTCACAGCTCCCTGGATGAGGTCACAGCTCCCTGGATGAGGTCACAGCTCCCTGAGTTTGGTCACAGCTCCTGAGTTTGGTCACAATCCCTGGATTTGTCACAGCTCCTCGAGTTTGCTACAACTGCCTGGATTTGGTCACAACTCCCTGGACAAGGTCACACACTCCCTGGATTTGTCACAATTCCCTGGGAATGGTGCACAACCCCTGGATTTGGTCACGACCCCTGGATTTGTCACAACCCCTGAATTTGGTCACAGCTCCTGGATTTGTCACAACTCCTGGATTCGATTTACAACTCCTGGATTTGCTACGACTCCCTGGACAAGGTCACAATTCCTGGATTTGTCACAATTCCCTGGTTGGTCACACCTCCTGGATTTGGTCACAACCCCTGGATTTGGTCACAATTCCCTGGATTTGGTCACAATTCCTGGATTTGTCACAACCCCCCTGGATTTACAGTTTACAATTCCTGGATTTAGTCACAACTCCTGAATTCGGTCACAGCTCCTGGATTTGGTCACAATTCCCTGGATTTGTCACAACCCCTGAGATTTGGTCACAACTCCCTGAGTTTGGTCACAATTCCCTGCACAGCTGATCACAACCCTGGATTTGGTCACAATTCCCTGGATTTGTCACACCTCCCTGGATTTGGTCACAGCTCCTGGATTTGTCACACCTCTTTGGATTTGGTCACAACTCCTGAGTTTGGTCACAACTCCCTGCACACGATCACAACCCCTGGATTTGGTCACAATTCCTGGATTGGTCACAATTCCCTGGATTTGGTCACAATTCCCTGGATTTGGTCACAATTCCTGGATTTGTCACACCTCCCCGTGCCTGGTCACACCTCTCTGAATTCGGTCACAACTCCTGGGAATGGTCACAACCCCTGGATTTGTCACAACCCCCTGGATTTGTCACACCCCCTGGATTTGTCACACCCCTGGATTTGTCACAACCCCCTGGATTTGTCACATCTCCCCGTGCCTGGTCACACCTCTCTGAATTTGGTCACAACTCCTGGGAATGGTCACAACTCCTGGATTTGGTCACAATTCCCTGGATTTGTCACACCCCCTGGATTTGTCACACCCCCTGGATTTGTCACACCCCCTGGATTTGCTACAATTCCCTGGATTTGGTCACAATTCCCTGGATTTGTCACAACTCCTGGATTTGGTCACAATTCCCTGGATTTGTCACACCCCCCTGGATTTGTCACAACCCCTGGATTTGTCACACCCCCTGGATATGTCACACCTCCCGTGCCTGCTCACACCTCTCTGCCGTCTCCTCCCTCCCAAACCTCCCGCAGGATCCTCCCCCTGAAACCCCCGCCGGTTTTTCGGGGTGACAGCGACACCTGGCAGGGAACCCCGCTCGGAGCTCGGTGTCACCGCCTCCTGCCCCTCCCGCGGAGCACAGCTGGACACCGCTGGCCTCGGCAGCACCGGGATTTGGCCGCGGAGTACGACACAACCCCGCCCAGATGTTCCAGCTCAGGAAAAGCAGGAATTCACCTGGGAATGTTATTTTGGCATCGGGATTCCCCAGAATTTTCCTCTGAATCCCTGCCCAGAGAGGGGAATTGCAGAGCTGCAAAAGCACGGACAGCAGCACGGCAATTTCTTGCATGCAGCAATTTAATTTTTAATATTTAAGTATTTGATTTTTAATATTTAAGTATTTAATTTTTAAGTATTTAATATTTAATTTTTAATATTTATGTATTTAATTTTATGTTTATAGCAAGGATTGAAGGTGAGGAAAAGAACAGCACTTATTAGAGAAACGACATTTTTTGTTTTAAGGTTTTTTTTTTATGGATTTAACAAGTGTTTGTTTTTTGTTGATTCTTTCTCTTAAGTTTGGATTAGAGAAAGATTTTTAGCTTGGGGAAAAAAAACTTGCTGAGCTTGAGGAAGTTAGATTGGAAAAATCCTCAAGATTTTTTTTTTTTAACAGTCACAGGGAATCTCAAAGCCAGCCTCGATTCTGGCGCTGCTGTGCACTCTGAGGGTGCAAAATTCACCTTCCAAAGTGGCCAATCCTGCCCCAAACCGTGCCAAAAAAGGGGTGTGGGTCCCCAAAGTGAATAAAAAATGGGGTGTGGGTCCCCAAACTGTCCCAAAAATGGGGTGTGGGTCCCCAAACTGTTCCAAAAATGGGGTGTGGGTCCCCAAAATGTACCAAAAATGGGGTGTGGGTCCCCAAAGTGTGCCAAAAATTGGGTGTGGGTCCCTATACTGTACCAAAAATGGAGTGTGGGTCCCCAAAATGTACCAAAAATGGGGTGTGGGTCCCCTAAGTGTGCCAAAAATGGGATGTGGGTCCCCAAAGTGTGCCAAAAATGGGGTGTGGGTCCCCAAAGTGTGCCAAAAACGGGGTGTGGGTCCATATACTGTACCAAAAATGGGGTGTGGGTCCCCCAAATTGTACCAAAATTGGGATGAAGGTCCCTAAACCGTACCAAAAGCGGGGTGTGGGTCCCCAAACTGTACAAAAAACAGGGTGTGGGTTCCCCAAACCGTACCAAAAGTGGGGTGTGGGTCCATATATTGTACCAAAAATGGGGTGTGGGTCCCCCCAACGTTTGACAAAAAAATGGGGTGTGGGTCCCCAAACCGTGCCAAAAATGGGGTGTGGGTCCATATACTGTACCAAAAATGGGGTGTGGGTCCCCAAACTGTACCAAAAATGGGATGAGGGTCCCCAAAGTGTATCAGAAATGGGATGTGGGTCCCCAAATCGTGCCAAAAGTGGGGCGTGGGTCCATATATTGTACCAAAAATGGGATGTAGGTCCCCAAACTGTACAAAAAAACAGGGTGTGGGTTCCCAAACTGTACAAAAGAATTGGGATGAGGGTCCCCAAACCGTACCAAAAGTGGGATGAGGGTCCCCAAACTGTTCCAAAAAGCGGGGTGTGGGTCCCCAAACCGTACAAAAATTGGGATGAGGGTCCCCAAACCGTACCAAAAAGTGGGATGGGGTCCCCAAACCATACCAAAAAGTGGGGCGTGCCCCCAGGCCGTGCCTTACCCCTGATGACGTGCTGCTGGGCGAGCTGCTCCACCTGCTGCTGGTGCAGGCTGGCCAGGAAAGAGCTGGTGCTGCAGCTGCTGCTGCTTCCAGCGCCAACAGCGCCGTAATCCTGCGGCTTGAGCACCCGCTGCCCGATGCGCGGAGGTCCATGGGGACGACCTGGGGCACCCGCGAGGAGGGGCACGGGGTCACAGCAGCTGCGGGGACACCAGGGGACACGGCTGAGTCACGGCGGTGGCAGGGGCAGCGCTGGGATCTGCCACCGAGCGGCGGTTTGGCTGCAGGGATTCCCCCCCCAGCAGCGGGGAGAAGAGATTTTTGGGATTTTCAACCCCTCTGGAGGTTCTGCAGGTGTCCCTCAAAATAGTGCCAGTTGCACCCCAAAACAGTCTCAGTTACACCTCCAAAACAGCGCCAGTTACACACCTGAAATAATCTATTACACGCCCAAAACAGAGCCTGTCACACACCTGCAATTGTCTGTTATACCCCAAAAAGAGTGCCAGTTACACACCCAAACCAGCCCTCTGGGGACACCAAAACAGAGCCAGTTACACACCTGAAATTCTCCATTACACCCCCAAAATAGTGTCAGTTACACCCCCAAAACCAGAGCCAGTTATACACCTGAAATTGTCTGTTACACACTCAAAACTGTGCCAATTGCACCCCCAAAACCGTGCCAGTTACACACCTGAAATTCTCCATTACACCCCCAAAACAGTGTCAGTTACACCCCAAAAACAGAGCCAGTTGTACACCTGAAATTGTCTGTTATACTCCCAAAACAGTGCCTGTTACACACCCGAAATTGTCTGTTATACCCCAAAAAGAGTGCCACTTACACACCCAAACCAGGCCCCTGAGGACACTCAAAAACAGCGCCAGTTACACACCTGAAATTTCCATTACACCCCCAAAACAGTGTCAGTTACT
>JAKWBO010000518.1:0-40653 GCA_034336685.1 Luscinia luscinia
CACCTGAGTCACACCTGAGTCATGTACAGCACACCTGAGTCACACCTGGCACAGGCACAGCACACCTGAGCCACACCTGCGTGATCTGCCGGGACTCGTGGTTACCTCTGATGAGAGTGATCCGGTCTGGGTACCTCACCTGGGACAGGTAACACACCTGAGTCACACCTGAGACACACCTGAGACACACCTGAGTCACACCTGGCACAGGTAACACACCTGAGTCACACCTGAGTAATGTACAGCACACCTGAGTCACACCTGAGTCACACCTGGCACAGGTAACACACCTGAGTCACACCTGAGTCACACCTGAGTCACACCTGTGCCACACCTGCGTGATCTGCCGGGACTCGTGGTTACCTCTGATCAGGGTGATCCGGTCTGGGTAACGCACCTGGGACAGGTAACACACCTGAGTCACACCTGAGTCACACCTGAGTCACACCTGAGACAGGTACAGCACACCTGTGTCACACCTGCGTGATCTGCCGGGACTCGTGGTTACCCTGATCAGGGTGATCCGGTCTGCGACCTCACCTGGGACAGGTAACACACCTGGGTCACACCTGAGACACACCTGAGTCACACCTGAGTCACACCTGGCACAGGTACAGCACACCTGAGTCACACCTGAGTCACACCTGAGTCACACCTGAGACACACCTGGCACAGGTAACACACCTGAGTCACACCTGGCACAGGCACAGCACACCTGAGTCACACCTGAGTCACACCTGGCACAGGTACAGCACACCTGAGTCACACCTGAGTCACACCTGAGTCACACCTGGCACAGGTACAGCACACCTGTGCCACACCTGCGTGATCTGCCGGGACTCGTGGTTACCCCTGATCAGGGTGATCCGGTCTGGGTAACGCACCTGGGACAGGTAACACACCTGAGTCACACCTGAGTCACACCTGAGTCACACCTGAGTCACACCTGGGTCACACCTGGCACAGGTACAGCACACCTGTGCCACACCTGCGTGATCTGCCGGGACTCGTGGTTACCTCTGATCAGGGTGATCCGGTCTGGGTACCTCACCTGGGACAGGTAACACACCTGGGTCACACCTGGGCACAGGTAACACACCTGAGTCACACCTGGCACAGGTACAGCACACCTGAGTCACACCTGAGTCACACCTGAGTCACACCTGGCACAGGTACAGCACACCTGTGCCACACCTGCGTGATCTGCCGGGACTCGTGGTTACCCCTGATCAGGGTGATCCGGTCTGGGTACCTCACCTGGGACAGGTAACACACCTGAGTCACACCTGAGACACACCTGAGTCACACCTGAGTAATGTACAGCACACCTGAGTCACACCTGAGTCACACCTGGGACAGGTAACACACCTGAGTCACACCTGGCACAGGTACAGCACACCTGAGACACACCTGAGTCACACCTGAGACAGGTACAGCACACCTGAGTCACACCTGGCACAGGTACAGCACACCTGAGTCACACCTGAGTCACACCTGGCACAGGTACAGCACACCTGAGTCACACCTGAGTCACACCTGGGCACAGGTACAGCACACCTGAGTCACACCTGGCACAGGTACAGCACACCTGAGTCACACCTGGCACAGGTACAGCACACCTGAGTCACACCTGAGTCACACCTGAGTCACACCTGAGACACACCTGAGACAGGTAACACACCTGAGTCACACCTGAGTCACACCTGAGTCACACCTGGGACAGGTAACACACCTGAGTCACACCTGAGTGATCTGCCGGGACTCGTGGTTACCTCTGATCAGGGTGATCCGGTCTGGGTACCTCACCTGGGACAGGTAACACACCTGGGTCACACCTGAGTCACACCTGAGTCACACCTGGCACAGGTAACACACCTGAGTCACACCTGAGTCACACCTGAGTCACACCTGGCACAGGTACAGCACACCTGTGCCACACCTGAGTGATCTGCCGGGACTCGTGGTTACCCCTGATCAGGGTGATCCGGTCTGGGTACCGCACCTGGGACAGGTAACACACCTGAGTCACACCTGAGTCACACCTGGCACAGGTACAGCACACCTGAGTCACACCTGAGTCACACCTGGCACAGGTACAGCACACCTGAGTCACACCTGAGACACACCTGAGTCACACCTGGCACAGGTACAGCACACCTGAGTCACACCTGAGTCACACCTGGCACAGGTACAGCACACCTGAGTCACACCTGAGACACACCTGAGTCACACCTGGCACAGGTACAGCACACCTGAGTCACACCTGAGACACACCTGAGACACACCTGGGCACAGGTAACCATCCATAGATACAGGTACAGCATCACCTGTGCCAGGTGTGCCCCACACCTGTGTGATCTGAACAGGTAACACACCTGGGACAGGTACATCACACCTGGGCACACCTGGCACAGGTACAGCACACCTGAGTCACACCTGAGACAGGTACAGCACACCTGAGCCACACCTGAGTCACACCTGAGACACACCTGAGTCACACCTGGCACAGGTAACCATCCATAGATACAGGTACAGCACACCTGGACAGATACAGCACACCTGAGTCACACCTGAGTCACACCTGGCACAGGTACAGCACACCTGAGTCACACCTGAGTCACACCTGAGTCACACCTGGGACAGGTACAGCACACCTGTGCCACACCTGCGTGATCTGCCGGGACTCGTGGTTACCCCTGATCAGGGTGATCCGGTCTGGGTACCTCACCTGGGACAGGTAACACACCTGAGTCACACCTGAGTAATGTACAGCACACCTGAGTCACACCTGAGACACACCTGAGTCACACCTGGCACAGGTACAGCACACCTGTGCCACACCTGTGTGATCTGCCGGGACTCGTGGTTACCTCTGATGAGAGTGATCCGGTCTGGGTACCTCACCTGGGACAGGTAACACACCTGAGTCACACCTGAGACACACCTGAGTCACACCTGGGACAGGTAACACACCTGAGTCACACCTGAGACAGGTACAGCACACCTGAGTCACACCTGAGTCACACCTGAGTCACACCTGGGACACACCTGAGTCACACCTGAGTCACACCTGAGTCACACCTGGCACAGGTAACACACCTGAGTCACACCTGAGTCACACCTGAGTCACGCCTGAGTCACACCTGGCACAGGTACAGCACACCTGTGCCACACCTGCGTGATCTGCCGGGACTCGTGGTTACCTCTGATGAGGGTGATCCGGTCTGGGTACCTCACCTGGGACAGGTAACACACCTGAGTCACACCTGAGTCACACCTGAGTCACACCTGGGCACAGGCACAGCACACCTGAGTCACACCTGGCACAAGTACAGCACACCTGAGTCACACCTGGCACAGGTACAGCACACCTGAGTAACACCTGCGTGATCTGCCGGGACTCGTGGTTACCTCTGATGAGGGTGATCCGGTCTGGGTACCTCACCTGGGACAGGTAACACACCTGGGTCACACCTGGGACACACCTGAGTCACACCTGAGTCACACCTGAGTCACACCTGAGACAGGTACAGCACACCTGAGTCACACCTGAGTCACACCTGAGTCACACCTGGACAGGTACAGCACACCTGAGTCACACCTGAGTCACACCTGTCACAGGTACAGCACACCTGAGTCACACCTGAGTCACACCTGTCACAGGTACGGCACACCTGAGTCACACCTGGCACAGGTACAGCACACCTGAGTCACACCTGAGTCACACCTGGCACAGGTACAGCACACCTGAGTCACACCTGAGTCACACCTGGCACAGGCACAGCACACCTGTGCCACACCTGCGTGATCTGCCGGGACTCGTGGTTACCTCTGATCAGGGTGATCCGGTCTGGGTAACGCACCTGGGACAGGTAACACACCTGAGTCACACCTGAGTCACACCTGAGACAGGTACAGCACACCTGAGTCACACCTGAGACACACCTGGGTCACACCTGAGTCACACCTGGGCACAGGTAACCTCCCATAGATACAGGTACAGCACCACCTGTGCCAGGTGTGCCCCACACCTGTGTGATCTGAACAGGTAACACACCTGGGACAGGTACAGCACACCTGAGACAGGTACAGCACACCTGGGCACACCTGGCACAGGTACAGCACACCTGGGCACACCTGTGCCACACCTGAGTCACACCAGGGCACAGGTAACCATTCATAGATACAGGTACAGCACACCTGGGGCACACCTGGGCACAGGTAACCATTCATAGATACAGGTACAGCACATCTGGGCACACCTGAGCCAGGTACAGCACACCTGGCCCAGGTAACACATCTGGGGCACACCTGGGCAGGTGACCCAAGCGCAGGGACACGCCCCAGGTGCACAGGTGAGGGGTGTGGTCACACCTGGCCCTCACCTGCTCTGCTCTCTGCATCTCACCTGTCTCACCTGCCCAGGTGAGCTCACCTGTAGCACCACCAGCCAAAGGAAGGTCTCTACACGGCCACACCTGTCACACCTGCTCACCTGAGCACACCTGTCCCACCTGAGCACACCTGTCTCACCTGGGCACACCTGAGCACACCTGTCCCACCTGAGCACACCTGTCTCACCTGGGCACACCTGAGCACACCTGTCTCACCTGAGCACACCTGTCCCACCTGAGCACACCTGTCTCACCTGGGCACACCTGAGCACACCTGTCCCACCTGAGCACACCTGTCTCACCTGGGCACACCTGTCTCACCTGTCCCAGGTGTCCCTCACCTGTCACACCTGGGCACACCTGAGCTCACCTTCAGCGCCAGCAGCAGCAGGAAGGTCTCCACGCTGTCTCACCTGTCTCACCTGTCTCACCTGTCCCTCACCTGCCCAGGTGAGCTCACCTTAGCGCCAGCAGCAGCAGGAAGGTCTCCACGCTGTCTCACCTGTCCCTCACCTGTCCCAGGTGTGTCTCACCTGCCCAGGTGAGCTCACCTTCAGCGCCAGCAGCAGCAGGAAGGTCTCCACGCTGTCACACCTGTCTCACCTGTCCCAGGTGTGTCTCACCTGTCTCACCTGTCTCTCACCTGTCTCACATGTCTCACCTGTCCCAGGTGTGTCTCACCTGCCCAGGTGTGCTCACCTTCAGGGCCAGCAGCAGCAGGAAGGTCTCCACGCTGTCTCACCTGCCCAGGTGTGTCACACCTGTCTCACCTTCAGGACCAGCAGCAGCAGGAAGGTCTCCACACTGTCACACCTGTCTCACCTGTCCCCTCACCTGTCCCAGGTGTGTCTCACCTGTCCCTCACCTGTCTCACCTGCCCAGGTGAGCTCACCTTTAGTGCCAGCAGCAGCAGGAAGGTCTCCACGCTGTCTCACCTGTCTCACACCTGTCCCTCACCTGTCTCACCTGTCTCACCTGCCCAGGTGTGTCACACCTGTCTCACCTTCAGCGCCAGCAGCAGCAGGAAGGTCTCCATGCTGTCACACCTGTCTCAGGTGTGTCACACCTGTCTCACCTGTCTCACCTGCCCAGGTGTGCTCACCTTCAGCGCCAGCAGCAGCAGGAAGGTCTCCACGCTGTCACACCTGTCCCAGGTGTGTCTCACCTGTCACACCTGTCTCACACCTGTCTCACCTGTCCCAGGTGAGTTCACCTTAGTGCCAGCAGCAGCAGGAAGGTCTCCACGCTGTCTCACCTGTACCTCACCTGTCCCAGGTGTGTCACACCTGTCTCACCTTCAGGGCCAGCAGCAGCAGGAAGGTCTCCACGCTGTCTCACCTGTCCCAGGTGTGTCTCACCTGTCTCTCCTGTCCTCACCTGTCTCACCTGCCCAGGTGTGTCACACCTGTCTCACCTGTCCCTCACCTGTCCCAGGTGTGTCACACCTGTCTCACCTTCAGTGCCAGCAGCAGCAGGAAGGTCTCCACACTGTCTCACCTGTCTCACCTGTCTCACCTGTCTCAGGTGTGTCACACCTGTCTCACACCTGTCTCACCTTCAGGGCCAGCAGCAGCAGGAAGGTCTCCACGCTGTCTCACCTGTCTCACACCTGTCTCACCTGCCCAGGTGAGCTCACCTTAGTGCCAGCAGCAGCAGGGAAGGTCTCCACGCTGTCTCACCTGTCTCAGGTGTGTCACACCTGTCTCACACCTGTCTCACACCTGTCTCACCTTCAGCGCCAGCAGCAGCAGGAAGGTCTCCACGCTGTCTCACCTGTCTCACCTCTCCCAGGTGTGTCACACCTGTCTCACACCTGTCTCACCTGCCCAGGTGAGCTCACCTTCAGGGCCAGCAGCAGCAGGAAGGTCTCACGCTGTCTCACCTGTCCCTCACCTGTCTCACCTGTCCCAGGTGTGTCACACCTGTCTCACCTGTCTCACCTGTCCAGGTGTGCTCACCTTCAGGGCCAGCAGCAGCAGGAAGGTCTCCACGCTGTCTCACCTGTCTCACCTGTCCCAGGTGTGTCACACCTGTCTCACACCTGTCTCACCTTTAGTGCCAGCAGCAGCAGGAAGGTCTCCACGCTGTCACACCTGCCCAGGTGTGTCACACCTGTCTCTCCTGTCCCTTACCTGCCCAGGTGAGCTCACCTTAGTGCCAGCAGCAGCAGGAAGGTCTCCACGCTGTCACACCTGTCACACCTGTCTCACCTGTCCCTTACCTGCCCAGGTGAGCTCACCTTCAGGGCCAGCAGCAGCAGGAAGGTCTCCACGCTGTAGAAGCCGCGATCCACGAAGTCGCCCATGAACAGGTAATTGGTCTCAGGCACGTCCCCGCCCACCTGCGCAGGTGAGACACGGACATGGCGCACCTGGGGACACCTGGGGACACCTGGGGGCACCTGGGGACACCTGGGGACACCTGGGGACACCTGGGGACACCTGGGGACAGCTGGGGACACCTGGGGACACCTGGGGGCACCTGGGGACACCTGGGGACACCTGGGGCACCTGGGGACACCTGGGGACAGCTGGGGACAGCTGGGGACACCTGGGGGGTCACTCAGGGTCACTGAGGGGTCACTGAGAGGTCACTGACAGGTCACCTGGGGACACCTGGGGTACCTGGGGACACCTGGGGGCAGCTGGGGGCACCTGGGGGTCACTCAGGGTCACTGAGGGGT
Organism: Luscinia luscinia; assembly: GCA_034336685.1. NCBI lineage: Eukaryota > Metazoa > Chordata > Aves > Passeriformes > Muscicapidae > Luscinia > Luscinia luscinia. The sequence continues at coordinate 7,078 of JAKWBO010000518.1, forward strand.
CACTGAGAGGTCACCTGGGGGCACCTGGGGCAGCTGGGGCAGCTGGGGCACTGAGGGGTCACTCAAGGGTCACCTGGGGTCACTCACAGGACACCTGGGGGCACCTGGGGACACCTGGGGACACCTGGGGACACCAGGCAGCTGGGGGCAGCTGGGGTCACCTGGGGACACCTGGGGGTCACTCAGGGTCACTGAGGGGTCACTCACAGGTCACCTGGGGGACACCTGGGGAAGTCAGGGGTCACACAATGGTCATTCATTGGTCACTGAGGGTCATTCCGGGTCACTCAGGGGTCACCTGGGCACACCTGGGGACAGCTGGAGGCAGCTGGGGACACTGAGGGGTCACTCAAGGGTCATTCAGGGTCACTCATGGGCACCTGGGGTCAGCTGGGGGTCACTCAGGGTCACTCAAGGGTCACTCACGGTCACTCAGGGGTCACCTGGGGTAAGTCAGGGGTCACTCAATGGTCATTCATTGGTCACTCAGGGGTCACTGACAGGTCACTGAGGGTCACTCAGGGTCACCTGGGGTAAGTCAGGGGGTCACTCAAGGGTCATTCAGGGATCACCTGGGGTCACTAAGGGGTCACTCAAAGGTCACTCAGGGTCACTCATTGGTCACTCAGTGGCCAGCTGGTCACTCAGGGGTCACTCGGGGTCACTGAGGGTCACCTGGGGGCACTTGGGGTCACTGAGGGTCACCTGGGGTAAGTCAAGAGTCACTCAATGGTCACTCAGGGTCAGTTGGTCACTCAGGGTCACTCAAGGGTCACTGGGGGTCACTGAGGGGTCACTCAGGTCATTCACTGATCAGTGGTCAGTGGTCAGTGGTCACTCAGTGGTCACTCAGTGGTCACTCAGTGGTCAGTGGTCAGTTGGTCAGTGGTCACTCAGTGGTCACTCTGGTCACTGGTCAGTTGGTCAGTGGTCAGTGATCACTCAGTGGTCACTCAGTGGTCACTCAGGGTCACTCATTGGTCACTCAGTGGTCAGTTGGTCACTCATTGGTCACTCAGTGGTCACTCATTGGTCACTCAGGTCACTCAGGGTCACTCATTGGTCACTCAGTGTCAGTGGTCACTCATTGGTCACTCAGCGGTCACTCATTGGTCACTCAGTGGTCAGTTGGTCACTCATTGGTCACTCAGTGGTCACTCATTGGTCACTCAGTGGTCACTCAGGTCACTCATTGGTCACTCAGTGGTCAGTGGTCACTCAATGGTCACTCAGTGGTCACTCATTGGTCACTCAGTGGTCAGTTGGTCACTCAGGGTCACTCAGTGGTCAGTGGTCACTCAGTGGTCACTCAGTGGTCACTCAGGGTCACTCATTGGTCACTCAGTGGTCAGTGGTCACTCATTGGTCACTCATTGGTCACTCAGTGGTCACTCAGTGGTCACTCAGTGGTCAGTTGGTCACTCATTGGTCACTCATTGGTCACTCAGGGTCACTCAGTGGTCAGTGGTCAGTGGTCAGTGGTCACTCAGGGTCACTCAGGGTCACTCAGTGGTCACTCAGGGTCACTCAGGGTCACTCAGTGGTCACTCAGTGGTCACTCAGTGGTCAGTGGTCACTCTCTGGTCACTCACTGGTCAGTTGGTCAGTGGTCACTCAGTGATCACTCTGTGGTCAGTTGGTCAGTGGTCAGTGGTCAGTGGTCACTCATTGGTCACTCACTGGTCAGTGGTCACTCACCCTGAACAGCTCCTTCAGGTCGTAGAACTGCCCGTGGATGTCCCCGCACACCTGGGGGGGAAAAGGACCCAAAATGTCCCAAAATGTCCCAAAATAATATCCAAAAATATACCAAAATGTCCCAAAATGTCCCAAAATGTCCCCAAAATATCCCAAAAAATGTCCCAAAATGTCCCAAAATAATATCCAAAACAATCCCAAAATAATCCCAAAAATATCCAAAAATATCCCCAAAAATATCCCCAAAAAATATCCCAAAAAATATCCCCAAAATGTCCCAAAATATCCCAAAATAATATCCAAAAATATCCCAAAAATATTCCAAAAAATATCCCAAAATATCCAAAAAAATATCCCAAAATAATCCCAAAATGTCCCAAAAAATATCCCAAAAATATCCCAAAAATGTCCCAAAATGTCCTAAAATGTCCCAAAAAAAATCCCAAAATATCCCAAAATGTCCCAAAATGTCCCAAAATAATCCCAAAAATATCACAAAATGTCCCAAAATGTCCTAAAATGTCCCAAAAAAATATCCCAAAATATCCCAAAATATCCCAAAATATCCCAAAATGTCCCAAAATGTCCCAAAAATATCCCAAAATGTCCCAAAAAATCCAAAAATGTCCCAAAATATCCCAAAAATATCCCAAAATGTCCCAAAATAATATCCCAAAAATATCCCAAAAATGTCCCAAAATAATCCCAAAATGTCCCAAAAATATTCCAAAAATGTCCCAAAATAATTCCAAAAATATCCAGAAATATCTCCAAAAAAATCACCCAAAATCACCCCAAAATAATCCCAAAAATATCCCAAAATATCGCAAAAAAAAGTCCAAAAATATCCCAAAATATCCCAGAAAATGTCCCAAAATATCCCAAAATAGCCCCCAAAAATATCTAAAAATGTCCGAAAATAATCCCAAAAACATTCAAAAATATCCAAAAATGTCCCAAAATGTCCCAAAATAATATCCAAAAATATCCAAAAATATCCCAAAAAATATCCCAAAATAATCCCAAAAATATCCAAACATATCCCAAAAATATCCAAAAATATCCCAAAATGTCCCAAAATAATGTCCCAAAATAATCCCAAAAACATCCAAAAATATCCCCAAAAAATCCCAAAATAATCCCAAAAATATCCAAACATATCCCAAAATATGTCCCAAAAAATATCCCAAAATAATCCCAAAAATATCCCAAAATATCCCAAAAAATATCCAAAAATATCCCCAAATAATCCCCCAAAATATTCCCCAAAAATTGCAAAATATTCCCAAAAATCTCCCAAAAATTCCCCGAATTTCCCAAATTTCCCCAAAATGTCCCCAAATTTCCCAAAATTTCCCCAAACTTCCCAAAATTCCCCAAATCTCCCCAAAATTTCCCAAAATTCCCCAAATTTCCCCAAAAATCTCCCAAATTTTCCCAAAATCTCCCAAAAAATTCCCCAAAATTTCCCCAAAATTTCCCCAAAATTTCCCAAAATTTCCCCAAATTTCCCCCAAATTCCCCCAAAAATCTCCCAAAATTCACCAAAATTTCCCCAAATTTCCCCAAAAATTCCAAAATTTCCCCAAATTTCCCCAAAAATTTCCCAAATTCCCAAATCCCCCCGACCGTGACGGGCGAATCGACTCTCTGCACGTTGCTCTCCTCCACCAGAATCTCCCTGGGGAAAATAAAATTAATTAATTAATTAGTTAATTAGCGCTAATTAATTAATTAATTCAGATTGCCAGCAATTAGTGTTAATGAGGGTTAATTAGAGTTAATTAATCGCTGCTTTTCTGGATGAAAAATCCCCAAAAAACCTAATTAAAACTAATTAAAATTTATTAAAATTAACTATCATTAATTAGGGTTAATTAGTGCTAATTAATCTCGGCTCTTCTGGATTAAAAATTTAAAAAACCCCGCAATTAACACTAAATAAAATTAATTAAAATTAATTAACATTAATGAGCATTAATTAGGGTTAATTAGTGTTAATTAATCGCTGCTCTCCTGGATGAAAAATTTTTAAAAACCGCAATTCACACTAATTAAAATTAATTTAAATTAATTAGAATTAATTATCATCAATGAGCATTAATTATGGTTAATTAGTGCTAATTAATCGCTGCTCTTCTGGATGAAAAATCCCAAAAAATCCAATTATCACTAATTAAAATTAATTAAAATTAATTATCATTAATTAGTGTTAATTAGTGCTAATTAATCGCTGCTCTTCTGGATGAAAAATTTTTAAAAAACCCAATTAACACTAATTATAATTAATTATCATTAATGAGCATTAATTAGTGTTAATTAGGGTTAATTAGTGCTAATTAATCAATGCTCTTCTTGATTAAACCCCCCAAAATATCTCCAATTAACATTAATTACAATTAATTATCATTAATGAGAATTAATTTGTGTTAATTACTGTTAATTATTGTTAATTAATGCCAATTAATGCTTTCCTTAATGGGAGAACCCCCAAAACCCCAATTAACACTAATTATCATTAATGAGAATTAATTAGGGTTAATTAGTGCTAATTAATCACTGATTTCCTGGATGAAAATCCCCAATTAACATTAATCACAATTAATTCTCATTAATTACTGTTAATTAGCGCTAATTAATCCCTGCTCTAATTAATGAAAAGCCCCCCGGACCCTAATGAGCACTAATTCTGGGTAATTAATTAATTAGCGCTAATTAATCCCCAGAACTGCCCAGACCAGCCCTGATCACCATTAATAACCTCTAATAATCATTAATTACAATTAATTCGTGATAATAATTAATTAATTAGCGTTAATTAGCTTAATTACCGGGCCTTGGCACACACAGAGCCCTGACCTCGCTCTCCTTGATTAACAACCCCAATTAACCCTAATTAACAACAAAATCCAGCCCTGATCACCACTAATAACCATTAATAATAATTAATGAGCACTAATAATTAATTAATTAAGTTAATTAGGTTAATTACCGGGTTTTGGCACACAGAGCCCTGACCTCGCTCTCCTTATTAGAAACCCCAATTAACAGCCCTGATCACCATTAATCACCATTAATAACCACTAATACCCACTAATGACCGTCAATAATTAATTAATTATCACTAATTAGGTTAATTACCGGGCCTTGGCGCACAGAGCCTTGACCTCGCTCTCCTTGATTAGAAACCCCAATTAACAGCCCTGATCACCACTAATAACCACTAATAACCATTAATAACCAGTATAATCATCAATAATTAATTAATTAGCGTTAATTAGGTTAATTACCGGGCCTTGGCGCACAGAGCCTTGACCTCGCTCTCCTTGATTAACAACCCCAATTAACAGCCCTGATCACCATTAATAACCATTAATAACCACTAATAACCACTAATAATAATCAATGACCATCAATAATTAATTAATTAGCGTTAATTAGCGTTAATTACCGGGCCTTGGCGCACAGCGCCTTGACCTCGCTCTCCTTGATTAGAAACCCCAATTACCAGCCCTGATCACCACTAATAACCATTAATACCCACTAATAACCATTAATAACCAGTAATAATCATCAATAATTAATTAATTAGCGTTAATTAGGCTAATTACCGGGCCTTGGCGCAGAGGGCCTTGACCTCGCTCTCCTTGATTAACAACCCCAATTAACAGCAATTAACACCAAAACCTACCCCTAATCACCACTAATAACCACTAATACCACTAATGACCATCAATAATTAACTAATTAGTGTTAATAATTAATTAATTAGGCTAATTACCGGGCCTTGGCGCACAGAGCCCTGACCTCGCTCTCCTTGATTGGAAACCCCAATTAACAGCAATTAACACCAAAACCCACCCCGATGACCACTAATAACCACAAATAATAATTAATAAGTATTGTTAATTAATTAATTAGCGTTAATTAGGCTAATTACCGGACCTTGGCGCAGAGGGCCTTGACCTCGCTCTCCTTGATGGGAAACCCCAATTAACACCAAAACCCGCCCCTAATCACCACTAATAACCACAAATAATAATTAATGACCGTCAATAATTAATTAATAATTAATTAATTAGGCTAATTACCGGGCCTTGGCGCACAGGGCCTTGACCTCGCTCTCCTTGATGAGAAACCCCAATTACCAGCCGTGATCACCATTAATAACCACGAATAACCACTAATAATCATTAATGACCACTAATAATTAATTAATTAGCGTTAATTAGCGCTAATTACCGGGCCTTGGCGCAGAGGGCCTTGACCTCGCTCTCCTTGATTAAAACTCCCAATTAACAGCCCTGATCATCATTAATAACCACTAATAACCACTAATAATAATTAATGAGCGTTATTAATTAATTAATTAGCGTTAATTAGCGCTAATTACCGGGCCTTGGCGCAGAGGGCCTTGACCTCGCTCTCCTTGATGAGAAACCCCAATTAACAGCCCTGATCACCACTAATAACCACAAATAATAATTAATGACCATCAATAATTAACTAATTAGCATTAATAATTAATTAATTAGGTTAATTACCGGGCCTTGGCGCAGAGGGCCTTGACCTCGCTCTCCTTGATGAGCTCGCAGCGCCGCAGCTGCTCGATCTGCCGGTCCAGGTCGCTCAGCTCCCCCATGGCCCCAGCAGCTCCTGCTCGTTAATTAACGGCCCCCAATTAATGAGGCAGCACCCTCGTTAATTAATTCGTTCATTAATTAAAGCAGCGACCCCGCCCCCAGCAGCTCCTGGGCTCGTTAAGGGAGTTAAACCCGAATTTTTAATTAAATAGGGGTGAGAAAAAGGAGTGGAAAGGGTTAAAACTTTAATGGATGGGTTAATTAATCCTTTAATTAATTAATTAGGGACCTCATTAATTGATTCAATTGAGTCCTGAAATAATTAATGAGCTCTGGGATTAATTAAGCCCCAATTTTTAATTAAATAGGGGCGAGAAAAAGGAGTGGAAAGGGTTAAAACTTTAATGGGTGGGTTAATTAATCCATTAATTAATTAATTAGGGTCATCATTAATTGATTAAATTGAGTCCTGGAATAATTAATGAACCCTGAGATTAATTAAGTCCTAATTTTTAATTAAATAATGGTGAGAAAAAGGAATGGAAAGGGTTAAAACCTTAATGGATGGGTGAATTAATCCTTTAATTAATTAATTAATCCCTTCATTAATTAATTAAGGCCTTCATCAATTGATTACATTGAGTCCTGAAATAATTAATGAGCCCTGGGGTTAATTAAGCCCCAATTTTTAATTAAATAGGGGTGAGAAAAAGGGAATGGAAAGGGTTAAAACTTTAATGGGTGGGTTAATTAATCCTATAATTAATTAATTAGGGTCCTCATTAATTTATTAAATTGATCTCTGGGGTAATTAATGCAATTAAATCCCATTTTTTAATTAAATAGGGGTGAGAAAAGGGGATGGAAAGGGTTAAAACTTTAATGGATGGGTTAATTAAGGCTTTAATTAATTAATTAGTGTCATCATTAATTGATTAAATTGAGTCCTGGAATAATTAATGAACCCTGGGATTAATTAAGCCCCAGTTTTTAATTAAATAAAGGTGAGAAAAAGGAGTGGAAAGGGTTAAATCCTTAATGGGTGGGTTAATTAATCCATTAATTAATTAATTAGGGACCTCATTAATTGATTAAATTGAGCCCTGGGGTAATTAATGCAATTAAATCCCAGTTTTTAATGAAATAGGGGCGAGAAAAAGGAGTGGAAAGGGTTAAAACTTTAATGGATGGGTTAATTAATCCATTAATTAATTAATTAATCCACTAATTAATTAATTAGGGTCCTCCTTAATTGATTCAATTGATCCCCGGGGTAATTAATGCAATTAAATCCCATTTTTTAATTAAACAGAGGCGAGAAAAGGGGATGGAAAGGGTTAAACCCTTCCTGGATGGGTTAATTAATCCATTAATTAATTAATCCATTAATTAATTAATTAGGGTCCTCCTTAATTGATTAAATTGATCCCTGGGGTAATTAATGAGACCTGGGGTTAATTAAGCCCCAATTTTTAATTAAATATGGGTGAGAAAAAGGAGTGGAAAGGGTTAAAACTTTAATGGATGGGTTAATTAATCCACTAATTAATTAATCCCTTCATTAATTAATTAAGGCCTTCATCAATTGATTACATTGAGTCCTGAAATAATTAATGAGCCCTGGGGTTAATTAAGCCCCAATTTTTAATTAAATAGGGGTGAGAAAAAGGGAATGGAAAGGGTTAAAACTTTAATGGATCGGTTAATTAATCCATTAATTAATTAATTAGGGACCTCATTAATTGATTAAATTGAGCCCTGGGGTAATTAATGCAATTAAATCCCAGTTTTTAATTAAATAGGGGTGAGAAAAGGGGATGGAAAGGGTTAAAATTTTCCTGGGTGGGTTAATTAATCCTTTAATTAATTAATTAGGGTCCTCATTAATTGATTAAATTGAGCCCTGGGGTAATTAATGAGCCCTGGATTAATTAATGAGCTCTGGATTAATTAATTTTCCACTTTAAGGGGTGGGGGAGGGAGTTGAAGCCACCAGTAATGGATTAATTAATTCCTTAATTAATTGATTCCCTAATTAATTAATGATGTCATTAATTAACCCCAAACACAGAGAGCCCAAATTCCACAGGGAGCCAAAAAATCCCCAAAAAAAATCCCAAAAATCCAAAAAATCCCAAAATTCCAAAAAAAATCCCAAAATTTCCCAAAAAAATCCCAAAAAATCCCCAAAAATTCCCAAAAAATTCCCCAAAAATCCCCCAAAAATCCCAAAAACTTCCCCCCAAAAAAATCCCAAATTAAAAAAAAATTCCCAAAAATTTCCCAAAAAATTCCCAAAAATCCCCAAAAATCCGAAAAACTTCCCCCAAAAAATCCCAAAAATTGCCCCCAAAAATCCCAAAAATTCCCAAAAATTCCCAAAAACCCCAAAAATTCCGAAAAATCCCAGAAAAATCCCCAAAAAAATTCCAAAAAATTCCCCCCAATTAAATCCCAAAATTCCCAAAAAATTTCCAAAAATTTCCAAAAATTTCCAAAAATTCCCCCAAAAATCCCAAAATTCCCAAAAAATTCCCAAAAAATTCCCAAAAAATCCCAAAAAATTCCCAAAAAATTCCCAAAAATTCCCAAAAAATCCCAAAAATCTCAAAAAATACCCAAAAATTCCCCAAAAAATCCCAAAAATTCCAAAAAATTCCAAAAACCCCAAAATTCCAAAAAATCCCCCAAAAATCCCAATAATTCCCCTCTAAAAACCCAAATTCCCCAAAAACCCCAAAAAATTCCACCAAAATTCCCCCAAAAATTTCAGCAAAATCCACCCAGAAAATCCCAAAATTCCCAAAAAAATCCCCCCAAAAATTTTCAAAACTCCCCAAAAAATTTCCAACAAAAATCCACCCCAAAAATCCCCAAAAAATCAACACAAAATTTCCAAAATTCCCAAAAAAATCTCCTCCAAAAATTCCCAATATCCCCCAAAAATTCCCCAAAAAATCCACCCCAAATATCCCAAAAATTAAAAAATCCCCAAAAAATCCCTAAAAATTCCAAAAAAATCCCAAAAATTCCAAAAAATCCCCAAAAATTTCAACAAAATTCCCCAAAAATCCCAAAAACATCTGAAAAATTCCAACCAAAATCCACCCAAAAAACCCCCAAAATTCCCAAAAATATCTCCCCAAAAATCCCAATAATCCCCCCAAAAATCCCAAAAAATTCCACCAAAATTCCCCCAAAAATTTCAGCAAAATCCACCCAGAAAATCCCAAAATTCTCAAAAAAATCTCCCCCAAAAATTCCAAATATCCCCCAAAAAATCCCCAAAAATTCCCAAAACAATTCAACCCAAAAATCCCAAAATTCCCAAAATTTTCTTCTAAAAATCCCCAAAAAATTCCCCAAAAAATCCACCCCAAATATCCCAAAAATTAAAAAAAAATCCCCAAAAATCCAAACAAAATCCCTCAAAATCCCCAAAAATCCCAAAAATTCTCCCCAAAATTCTCTCAAATCGCCCAAAATTCCTGAAAATTCCCCCAAATTCCCCTAAAAATCCCTAAAATTTCCCCAAATTTCCCCCAAAATAAAAAAAATCCCCCAAAATTTCCCCAAAAACGCCCCAAAATTCCCCAGAATTCCAGAAAATCTCCCAAAATCTCCCCAATATTTCCCCAAATTTCCCCAAAAATTCCCCAAAATTACAAAAAATCCCCAAAATTTCCCCAAATTTCCCCAAAATTCCCCCAAAAACGCCCCAAAAAACCCGAAATTTTCCCCAAAATTCCCCTAAAAATCCCAAAATTCCCCCAAATTCCCCAAATTTCCCCAAAATTCCCCAAAAATCCCAAATCTCCCCAAAATTCCCCGAAATTTCCCCAAAATTTCCCCGAATTCCCCAAAATCTCCCCAAAATTCCCAAAATTCGCCAAAAATTCCCCAAAATTCCCAAATTTCCCCAAATTCGCCCCAAAATTTCCCGAATTCCCCCAAAAATTCCCCAAATTTCCCCCAAAATTCCCCAAATTTCCCCAAAATTTCCCCCGAATTCCCCCAAAAATTCCCAAATTTCCCCCAAATTCCCCCAAAATCTCCCCAAAGTCCCCCAAAATTCCCAAAAAATCCTAATTCCCCAAAATTTCCCCCAAAATCCCCCAAAATTTCCCCAAAAATCCCCAAATCTCCCCAAATTTCCCCAAAATTCCCCAAATTCCCCCAAAATCCCCAAATTTCCCAAATTTCGCCCAAATTCCCCAACCCCGCGGCCCGCGCGCCCCTCCCCCGCCCGAGCCCCCGGCCCGTCCCAAACCTGCCCCAGAATCCCCAAAACTTCCCAAAAAAGCCCCAAAAAGCCCCAAAATTGCCCCAAAATTCCCCAAATTGGCCCCCGAACCCGCAGATCGGACGCACCGCCGCCCGCGCGCGTCACTTCCGAGTTCCGGCGTCACTTCCGCGCACGCCCACCCGGAAGTGGCGCTGTCAAAAATGGCGGAGTGGAAGTGACGTAATGAAGAGACAAAATGGCGCCGGAGCGGCGCGAGAAAAGTCGCGAGAAAAAAATGGCGGGAAAAAAAGGCGGGAAAAAAGTCCCGGAAAAGGGAAATGGAAAAAAAAAATAAAATCGGAATTTTTGGGGGTTTGAGGGGAAAAGTGGCGGGAAAATAAAAATAAAATAAAAATAATAATGAAAATAAAAATACATAAATATAAATATAAAAAAAAAAAATACAAAAGAAAATAGAAATAGAAAAAGAAATAGAAATAGAAATAGAAATAGAAATAGAAATAGAAATAGAAATAGAAATAGAAATAGAAATAGAAATAAATATAAATATGAATATGAATATAAATATAAATATAAAAAATAATAATAAAAAATAAAGATAAAAATAAAAACAAAAACAAAAATAAAAATAAATTAAAAATAAAAATAAAAATACACACAAAAACAAAAAAAAAATAGAAATAAAAATAAATTAAAATATAAAAATAAAAACAAAATAAAGTAAATTAAAAATAAAAATAAAAATAAAAATAAAAATAAAAATAAAAATAAAAATAAAAAATAAAAATAAAAATAAAAATAAAAATAAAAATAAAAATAAAAATTAAAATGAAAATATAAAATAAAAATAAGAATAAAAAAAGTAGAGAAAATAAAAGTTAAAAAATAGAAATGAAAATAAAAATTAAAAAATGGAAAAATAGAAATAAAAATAAAAATAATAATAAAAATAAATAAACATAATCATAAAAATAAAAATAAATAAAAATAAAAATGAAAATAAAAATGAAAATAAAAATGAAAATTAAAATAAAGAATAAAAATAAAAATAAAATATAAATATAAATATAAATATTAATATAAATATAAATATAAATATTAATATAAATATAAATAAAAACAAAAATAAAAATAAAAATAAAAATAAAAATAACGAATAAACACTAAAAAAAATAAACATAAAAAATAAAAATAAAAAAATGAACATAAAAATAAGTCTAAATCTAAATCTAAAAATAAAAATAAAAATAAATAGAAATAGAAATAGAAATTTAAAAAATAAAAATAAAAATAAAAAAATTCACACCAGGAGAGAAAAATTGTCCAAAAATGATCCGAAAATATTAAAATTTGGAGAAATTAAAGACCCGAAATCCCAAAATTTGTGGAGAAATGGAACCAAAATTTCCCCTAAATCCCAAAATTTGTGGGGAAAAACCCAATATATGAAAATTTGGAGTGAAAAGGACCCAAAATTACCAGAAAATATTAAAAATTAAAAATAAAAATTATTAAAACACCAACATTTAAAATATCTACAATTTTTTGAAATTTAAAATATGAAAATGAAATCTAAAATTTTATTAAAAATTAAAATATTTTTAATATTAAAAATTTAAAATATGAAAATTAAAATTTTATAATAGATTAAAAATGTTAAAATTTGTGGGGGGGAAAAAATTCCCGAAATCCCAAAAAGAGAAGATAAAAAATACAAAAAAATTACCGAAAATCCCTAAATTTGGGGGGAAAGGGACCCGAAATTACCAAAAATCCCAAAATTTGGGATGATAATCTCCCAAAAATTGTCAAAATTTTGGGTTAAATCCCCAAAAAATCCCAAATTTGGGATCAAAACCCCCAAAATCCCCCAAAATTTGAGGTGGGACCCCAAAATCTCCCCAGGACCCCCAAAATCTGGATCCAGACCTCCCCAAAATCGCCTCAGACACCCCCAAAATTTTGGCTTCAATCCCCTCAGAACCCCCAAATTTGGGCTCAGACCCCCCAAAATCCCCAAAATCAGCCCCAAAATGGGCTCAGACCATCCCAAACCCCCCAAATTTGGGGTCAAATCCCCCAAAAATCCCAAAAATTTGGGTTCAAACATCCCAAAACCGCCCCAAAATCCAAAAATTTGGGTTAAAACTGCCCCAAAATCGCCCCAAAATCCCCAAATTTGGGATCCAAACCCCCCAAATCCACCCAAGCCCCAAATTTGGGGTCGAGCCGCCCCAAAATCCCCAAAATTTCTCTTCAAACATCCCCAAAATCAGCCCGGAACCCCCAAAATTTGGGATCCCACCTCCCCAAAATCCCCCCACAACACCCAAAATTTGGGGTTGGGGCCCCACAGATCATCCCAAACCCCCCAAAATTTGGGTCAAACCATCCCAGAACCCCCAAAATTGGAGGTGGAACCCCAAAACCTCCCCAGAATCTCCAAATTTGGGGTCAAAGCACCAAAATCTCCCCAAAACCTCCAAAATTTGGGGTTCAATCACCACAAAACCCCCAAAATTTGGGATCGAGCCGCCCCAAAATCACCAAATTTGGGTTAAAAACAGCCCAAAATCGCCCCAAAATCCAAAAATTTAAAATCAAAACGCCCCAAATTCACCCCAGAACCCCCAAATTTGGGATAAAACCGCCCCAAAATCGCCCCAAAATCCCAAATTTGGGTTCAAACCACCCAAAATCATCCCAAACCCCCCAAATTTGGGGTCCAACCACCCAAAAATTCCCAAAATTTTTCTTCAGACATTCCCAAAATGAAACCAGAACCCCAAAATTTGGGATCAAAACTCCCCAAAATCATCCCAAACCCCCCAAATTTGGGGCGAAACCCCCAAAATCTCCCCAGAACCTCCAAAATTTTGGGTTCAATCAGCACAAAACCCCCAAAATTTGGGGTTAAAATGAGCCCAAAATCCCAAATTTGGGGTCAAGCACCCCCAAAATCCCCCCAGGACCCCCAAATTTGGGATCCAAACTCCCCAAAATCCCCAAAATTTGAGGTGGGACCCCCAAAATCTCCCCAGGACCCCCAAAATCTGGATCCACACCTCCCCAAAATCGCCTCAGACACCCCAAAATTTTGGCTTCAATCCCCTCAGAACCCCCAAGTTTGGGCTCAAACCCCCCAAAATCCCCAAAATCAGCCCCAAAATGAGCTCAGACCATCCCAAATCCCCCAAATTTGGGGTCAGATCCCCCCAAAAATCACCAAAATTTGGGTTCAAACATCCCAAAATCGCCCCAAAATCCAAAAATTTGGGTTAAAACTGCCCCAAAATCGCCCCAAAATCCCCAAATTTGGGATCCAAACCCCCCAAATCCACCCAAGCCCCAAATTTGGGGTCAAATCCCCCAAAATCCCCAATATTTGAGGTGGAACCCCCAAAATCTCCCCAGAACCCCCAAATTTGGGCTGGAACCCCCCCAAAAGTTGAGGTCACCCCCAAAATCCCCAAATTTGGGCGCCGACCTGCCCAAAAATGGCAAAGCTGGGAAAGCTCCGGGTTCATCCGCGACCTTTTATTGTGGGGGGAGGGGCGGGAGGGGGCAAGGGCCGGGGGCGGCGCTGGTCAGCGAGGGGCAGCGGGGAGGGGCAGCGATGGTCAGTGCGGTCAGTGGGTGTGGGGTTGATGGTCAGTGATGGTCGGTGGGTCAGTGGTTGTTGATGGTCAGTGTGGTCAGTGTGGTCAGTGGATGTGGCTGTTGATGGTCAGTGTGGTCAGTGTGGTCAGTGTGGCTGTTGATGGTCAGTGATGGTCAGGAGGTGTGGTTGTTGATGGTCAGCGGTGGTTGGTGATGGTCAGTGGGTCGGTGGTTGTTGTTGATGGTCAGTGGTCAGCGGTGGTCAGCAGTGGTTGGTGGTCAGTAGGCGTGGTTGTTGATGGTCAGCGATGGTTGGTGGGTCGATGGTCAGCGATGGTCAGCGATGGTCAGCGGTGGTCAGCAGTGGTTGGTGGTCAGTAGGCGTGGCTGTCGATGGTCAGTGTGGTCAGTAGGGTGGCTGTTGATGGTCAGTGTGGTCAGTGTGGTCAGTGCGATGGTCAGCGGTCAGTAGGCGTGGCTGTCGATGGTCAGTGGTCAGTGGTCAGCGGTCAGTGCGATGGTCAGTGGTCAGTGCCCAGCGGTCAGTGCCCAGCGGTCAGTGCCCAGCGGTCAGTAGGCGTGGCTGTTGATGGTCAGTGTGATGGTCAGTGTGGCTGTCGATGGTCAGTGTGATGGTCAGTGGTCAGTGCTCAGCGGTCAGTAGGCGTGGCTGTCGATGGTCAGTGCGGTGGTCAGTGGTCAGTAGGCGTGGCTGTCGATGGTCAGTGATGGTCAGTGATGGTCAGTGCAGTGGTCAGTGGTCAGCGGTCAGTGGTCAGTGGTCAGCGGTCAGTAGGCGTGGCTGTCGATGGTCAGTGTGATGGTCAGTGTGATGGTCAGTGCGATGGTCAGTGCAGCGCCCAGCGGTCAGTAGGCGTGGCTGTCGATGGTCAGTGGTCAGTGTGATGGTCAGTGATGGTCAGTGATGGTCAGTGGTCAGTGGTCAGCGCCCAGCGGTCAGTAGGCGTGGTTGGACACGAACAGGGACTCGCTGGCCGCCGCCCCCGCGGTGCCGCTCGGGGTGTACTTGCCCTGGCACGCCAGAGAGTTGGCCTGGGACAGGGACAGAGCGAGGGGACACTCAGGGGCTGGGGACAGGGGACAGGGCGCCCCAGTGCCCCTAGTGCCCCCAGTGCCCCCAGTGTCCCCACAGTGTCCCCAGTGTCCCCAGTGTACCCAGTGCCCCCAGTGTCCCCAGTGTACCCAGTGTCCCCAGTGTCCCCAGTGTACCCCAGTGCCCCCAGTGTCCCCACAGTGTCCCCAGTGCCCCCAGTGTCCCCAGTGTACCCCAGTGTCCCCAGTGTACCCAGTGTGCCCCAGTGCCCCAGTGTCCCCACAGTGTCCCCAGTGTCCCCACAGTGTCCCCAGTGCCCCAGTGTCCCCAGTGTACCCAGTGTCCCCAGTGTCCCCAGTGTACCCAGTGCCCCCAGTGTCCCCACAGTGTCCCCAGTGTCCCCAATGTCCCCAGTGTCCCCAGTGTCCCCAGTGTCCCCAGTGTACCCAGTGTACCCCAGTGTCCCCAGTGCCCCCAGTGTCCCCACAGTGTCCCCAGTGTCCCCAGTGTCCCCAGTGTCCCCAGTGTCCCCACAGTGTCCCCAGTGTCCCCAGTGTCCCCAGAATCTCCAAATTTGGGGTCAAGCACCCCCAAAATCCCCAAAATTGGAGGTGGAACCCCCAAAACCTCCCCAGAACCCCCAAATTTGGGCTCGAACCCCCAAAATCTGAGGTCACCCCCAAAAATCCCCAGAATTTGGGGCTGCCGACCCCCCAAAAATGGCAAAACTGGGAAAGCTCCGGGTTCATCCGCGACCTTTTATTGTGGGGGAGGGGCGGGAGGGGGCGGGGCCGGGGGCGGCGCTGGTCAGCGAGGGGCAGCGGGGGAGGGGCAGCGATGGTCAGTGATGGTCAGTGTGGTCAGTGATGGTCAGTGTGGCTGTTGATGGTCAGTGATGGTCAGGAGGTGTGGTTGTTGATGGTCAGCGGTGGTTGGTGATGGTCAGTGGGTCGGTGGTTGTTGTTGATGGTCAGTGGTCAGCGGTGGTCAGCAGTGGTCAGTGGTCAGTAGGCGTGGCTGTCGATGGTCAGCGATGGTTGGTGGGTCGATGGTCAGCGATGGTCAGCGATGGTCAGCGATGGTTGGTGGGTCGATGGTCAGCGATGGTCAGCGATGGTCAGTGTGGTCAGTGTGGTCAGTAGGTGTGGCTGTCGATGGTCAGTGATGGTCAGTGGTCAGTGGTCAGCAGTCAGTAGGTGTGGCTGTCGATGGTCAGTGATGGTCAGTGCGATGGTCAGTGGTCAGTGGTCAGTGCCCAGCGGTCAGTAGGCGTGGCTGTCGATGGTCAGTGCGATGGTCAGTGTGGCTGTCGATGGTCAGCGGTCAGTGGTCAGTGGTCAGCGGTCAGTGCTCAGCAATCAGTGCGGCTTGGTGGTCAGTAGGCGTGGCTGTCGATGGTCAGTGGTCAGTGTGATGGTCAGTGTGATGGTCAGTGCGATGGTCAGTGCAGTGGTCAGCACCCAGCGGTCAGTAGGCGTGGCTGTCGATGGTCAGTGATGGTCAGTGTGATGGTCAGTGTGATGGTCAGTGGTCAGTGCGATGGTCAGTGCAGTGCCCAGCGGTCAGTAGGCGTGGCTGTCGATGGTCAGCGGTCAGTGCGATGGTCAGTGCAGTGGTCAGTGTGGTCAGTGCCCAGCGGTCAGTAGGCGTGGCTGTCGATGGTCAGCGGTCAGTGCGATGGTCAGTGCAGTGGTCAGTGGTCAGTGCCCAGCGGTCAGTAGGCGTGGCTGTCGATGGTCAGTGGTCAGTGCGATGGTCAGTGCAGTGGTCAGTGGTCAGTGCCCAGCGGTCAGTAGGCGTGGCTGTCGATGGTCAGCGGTCAGTGCTCAGTGGTCAGCGGTCAGTAGGCGTGGCTGTCGATGCTCAGTAGGCGTGGCTGTCGATGGTCAGTGTGGCTGTCGATGGTCAGTGCGATGGTCAGTGCCCAGCGGTCAGTAGGCGTGGCTGTCGATGGTCAGTGATGGTCAGTGCCCAGCGGTCAGTAGCGTGGTTGTTGGTCAGTGTGGTCGATGGTCAGCGGTCAGTGGTCAGCGGTCAGTGCCCAGCGGTCAGTAGGCGTGGCTGTCGATGGTCAGTGGTCAGTGTGATGGTCAGTGCTCAGTGGTCAGTGGTCAGTGCCCAGCGGTCAGTAGGCGTGGCTGTCGATGGTCAGTGATGGTCAGTGATGGTCAGTGGTCAGTGATGGTCAGCGGTCAGTGGTCAGCGCCCAGCGGTCAGTAGGCGTGGCTGTCGATGGTCAGTGATGGTCAGTGATGGTCAGTGGTCAGTGGTCAGCGCCCAGCGGTCAGTAGGCGTGGTTGGACACGAACAGGGACTCGCTGGCCGCCGCCCCCGCGGTGCCGCTCGGGGTGTACTTGCCCTGGCACGCCAGAGAGTTGGCCTGGGACAGGGACAGAGCGAGGGGACACTCAGGGGCTGGGCACAGGGGACAGGAGCGCCCCCAGTGTCCCCAGTGTCCCCAGTGCCCCCAGTGTCCCCAGTGTCCCCAGTGCCCCCAGTGTCCCCAGTGTCCCCAGTGTCCCCACAGTCTCCCCAGTGTCCCCAGTGTCCCCAATGTCCCCAGTGTCCCCAGTGTCCCCATGGTGTCCCCAGTGTCCCCAGTGTCCCCCAGTGTACCCCAGTGCCCCCAGTGTACCGGTGTCCCCAGTGTCCCCAGTGTCCCCAGTGTCCCCAGTGTCCCCACAGTGTCCCCAGTGTCCCCAGTGTCCCCACAGTGTCCCCAGTGTCCCCAGAATCTCCAAATTTGGGGTCAAGCACCCCCAAAATCCCCAAAATTGGAGGTGGAACCCCCAAAACCTCCCCAGAACCCCCAAATTTGGGATCCAAACCCCCCAAATTTTGAGGTCACCCCCAAAATCCCCAAATTTGGGCGCCGACCCCCCAAAAATGGCAAAGCTGGGAAAGCTCCGGGTTCATCCGCGACCTTTTATTGTGGGGGAGGGGCGGGAGGGGGCGGGGCCGGGGGCGGCGCTGGTCAGCGAGGGGCAGCGGGGGAGGGGCAGCGATGGTCAGTGATGGTCAGTGTGGTCAGTGGGTGTGGCTTTCGATGGTCAGTAGGTGTGGCTGTGGATGGTCAGTGTGATGGTCAGTGCGGTGGTCAGTGTGGTCAGTGCAGCTGTCGATGGTCAGCGGCCAGTAGGTGTGGCTGTCGATGGTCAGTGCGATGGTCAGTGCGATGGTCAGTGCGATGGTCAGTGTGGCTGTCGATGGTCAGTGTGATGGTCAGTGTGGTGGTCAGTGCGATGGTCAGTGCGATGGTCAGTGTGGCTGTCGATGGTCAGTGTGATGGTCAGTGTGATGGTCAGTGTGGCTGTCGATGGTCAGTGCGATGGTCAGTGATGGTCAGTGCAGCGGTCAGTGCCCAGCGGCCAGTAGGCGTGGCTGTCGATGGTCAGTGATGGTCAGTGATGGTCAGTGCAGTGGTCAGTGGTCAGCGGTCAGCGGTCAGTGCCCAGCGGTCAGTAGGCGTGGCTGTCGATGGTCAGTGGTCAGCGGTCAGTGCCCAGCGGTCAGTAGGCGTGGCTGTCGATGGTCAGTGCGGTGGTCAGTGGTCAGTAGGCGTGGCTGTCGATGGTCAGTGATGGTCAGTGATGGTCAGTGCAGCGGTCAGTGGTCAGCGGTCAGTAGGTGTGGCTGTCGATGGTCAGCGGTCAGTGGTCAGTGCCCAGCGGTCAGTAGGCGTGGCTGTCGATGGTCAGTGATGGTCAGTGCGATGGTCAGTGCAGCGGTCAGTGCCCAGCGGTCAGTAGGCGTGGCTGTCGATGGTCAGTGTGGTCAGTGTGGTCAGTGCGATGGTCAGTGCGATGGTCAGTGCGATGGTCAGTGGTCAGTGCGATGGTCAGTGGTCAGTGGTCAGTGGTCAGTGCCCAGCGGTCAGTAGGCGTGGCTGTCGATGGTCAGTGATGGTCAGTGCGATGGTCAGTGGTCAGTGGTCAGTGGTCAGTGCCCAGCGGTCAGTAGGCGTGGCTGTCGATGGTCAGTGGTCAGTGTGATGGTCAGTGGTCAGCGGTCAGTGGTCAGTGCCCAGTGGTCAGTAGGCGTGGCTGTCGATGGTCAGTAGGCGTGGCTGTCGATGGTCAGTGATGGTCAGTGGTCAGTGGTCAGTGGTCAGTGGTCAGCGCCCAGCGGTCAGTAGGCGTGGCTGTCGATGGTCAGCGGTCAGTGTGATGGTCAGTGGTCAGTTTGATGGTCAGTGATGGTCAGTGATGGTCAGTGCCCAGCGGTCAGTAGGCGTGGCTGTCGATGGTCAGTGATGGTCAGTGTGATGGTCAGTGATGGTCAGCGCCCAGCGGTCAGTAGGCGTGGCTGTCGATGGTCAGTGATGGTCAGTGATGGTCAGTGATGGTCAGTGCCCAGCGGTCAGTAGGCGTGGCTGTCGATGGTCAGTGGTCAGTGTGATGGTCAGTGGTCAGTGATGGTCAGTGCCCAGCGGTCAGTAGGCGTGGCTGTCGATGGTCAGTGATGGTCAGTGCGATGGTCAGTGGTCAGTGGTCAGTGGTCAGTGCCCAGCGGTCAGTAGGCGTGGTTGGACACGAACAGGGACTCGCTGGCCGCCGCCCCCCGCCGGTGCCGCTCGGGTGTACTTGCCCTGGCACGCCAGAGAGTTGGCCTGGGACAGGGACAGAGCGAGGGGACACTCAGGGGCTGGGCACAGGGGACAGGAGTGTCCCAGTGCCCCCAGTGCCCCCAGTGTCCCCAGTGCCCCCAGTGTCCCCAGTGTCCCCAGTGCCCCCAGTGTCCCCAATGTCCCCAGTGTCCCCAGTGCCCCCAGTGTACCCCAGTGTCCCCAGTGCCCCCAGTGTCCCCAGTGTACCCAGTGCCCCCAGTGTCCCCAGTGTCCCCAGTGCCCCCAGTGTCCCCAGTGCCCCATGGTGCCCCCAGTGTCCCCAGTGTCCCCAGTGTCCCCAGTGCCCCAGTGTCCCCAGTGTACCCAGTGTCCCCAGTGCCCCCAGTGCCCCCAGTGTCCCCAGTGCCCCCAGTGTCCCCAGTGCCCCAGTGCCCCCAATGTCCCCAGTGTCCCCAGTGCCCCAGTGTCCCCAATGTCCCCAGTGCCCCAGTGTCCCCAGTGCCCCAGTGCCCCCAGTGTCCCCAGAATCTCCAAATTTGGGGTCAAGCATCCCAAAATCCCCAAAATTTGAGGTGGAACCCCAAAATCTCCCCAGAACTCCCAAATTTGGGCTGGAACCCCCCAAAATTTGAGGTCACCCCCAAAATCCCCAGAATTTAGTCGCCGACCCCCCAAAAATGGCAAAGCTGGGAAAGCTCCGGGTTCATCCGCGACCTTTTATTGTGGGGGAGGGGCGGGAGGGGCGGGGCCGGGGCGGCGCTGGTCAGCGAGGGGCAGCGGGGGAGAGGGCAGCGATGGTCAGTGTGGTCAGTGTGGTCAGTGGGTGTGGCTTTCGATGGTCAGTAGGTGCGGCTGTCGATGGTCAGTGCGATGGTCAGTGTGATGGTCAGTGCAGCTGTCGATGGTCAGTGCGATGGTCAGTGCGGTGGTCAGCGGTCAGTGTGATGGTCAGTGGCCAGTGCGATGGTCAGTGCGGTGGTCAGCGGTCAGTAGGCGTGGCTGTCGATGGTCAGTGTGGTCAGTGTGGTCAGTGTGATGGTCAGTGCCCAGCGGTCAGTGCCCAGCGGTCAGTAGGCGTGGCTGTCGATGGTCAGTGGTCAGTGATGGTCAGTGCCCAGCGGTCAGTAGGCGTGGCTGTCGATGGTCAGTGCGATGGTCAGTGGCTGTCGATGGTCAGTGTGATGGTCAGTGTGGCTGTCGATGGTCAGTGTGATGGTCAGTGTGATGGTCAGCGCTCAGTGGTCAGCGGTCAGTAGGCGTGGCTGTCGATGGTCAGTAGGCGTGGCTGTCGATGGTCAGTGGTCAGTGTGATGGTCAGTGCGATGGTCAGTGGTCAGTGGTCAGTGCGGTGCCCAGCGGTCAGTAGGCGTGGCTGTCGATGGTCAGTGGTCAGTGCGATGGTCAGTGATGGTCAGTGCAGTGGTCAGTGCCCAGCGGTCAGTAGGCGTGGCTGTCGATGGTCAGTAGGTGTGGCTGTCGATGGTCAGTGGTCAGCGGTCAGTAGGCGTGGCTGTCGATGGTCAGTGTGTTGGTCAGTGTGGCTGTCGATGGTCAGTGATGGTCAGTGCGATGGTCAGTGCGATGGTCAGTGCAGTGCCCAGCGGTCAGTAGGCGTGGCTGTCGATGGTCAGCGGTCAGTGCGATGGTCAGTGTGGCTGTCGATGGTCAGTGCGATGGTCAGTGATGGTCAGTGATGGTCAGTGCGATGGTCAGTGGTCAGTGGTCAGCGCCCAGCGGTCAGTAGGCGTGGCTGTCGATGGTCAGTGGTCAGTGGTCAGTGGTCAGTGCCCAGCGGTCAGTAGGCGTGGTTGGACACGAACAGGGACTCGCTGGCCGCCGCCCCCGCGGTGCCGCTCGGGGTGTACTTGCCCTGGCACGCCAGAGAGTTGGCCTGGGACAGGGACAGAGCGAGGGACACTCAGGGGCTGGGCACAGGGGACAGGCGTGTCCCCAATGTCCCCACAGTGTCCCCAGTGTCCCCAGTGTCCCCAATGTCCCCAGTGTCCCCAGTGCCCCAGTGCCCCAGTGTCCCCATGTCCCCAGTGCCCCAGTGTCCCCAATGTCCCCAATGTCCCCAATGTCCCCACGGTGTCCCCAATGTCCCCAGTGCCCCAGTATCCCCAGTGTCCCCATGGTGTCCCCAATGTCCCCAGTGTCCCCAATATCCCCCATGTCCCCATGGTGTCCCCAGTGTCCCCAGTGTCCCCAGTGCCCCAGTGTCCCAATATCCCCAGTGTCCCCAGAGTCCTGGTGTCCCCAGTGTCCCCAATGTCCCCATTGTGTCCCCAATGTCCCCAATGTCCCCAGTGTCCCTGGTGTCCCCAGTGTCCCCAGTATCCCCAATGTCCCCACGATGTCCCCAGTGCCCCAGTGTCCCCAATATCCCCAGTGTCCCCAGTGTCCCCAGTATCCCCAGTGTCCCCAATGTCCCCATTGTGTCCCCAATGTCCCCAATGTCCCCAGTGTCCCTGGTGTCCCCAGTGTCCCCAGTATCCCCAATGTCCCCACGGTGTCCCCAGTGCCCCAGTGTGCCCAGTGTCCCAATGTCCCCAGTGTCCCCTGTGTCACCAATGTCCCCAATGTCCCCCAATGTCCCCAATGTCCCCAGTGCCCCAGTGTCTCCACAGTGTCCCCAATGTCCCCAGTGTCCCCAGTGTCCCCATGGTGTCCCCAGTCTCCCCAATGTCCCCAATGTCCCCATGGTGTCCCCAGTGTCCCCAATGTCCCCAGTGTCCCCAGTATCCCCAATGTCCCCATAGTGTCCCCAGTGTCCCAGTGTGCCCAGTGCCCCAGTGTCCCCGGTATCCCCAGTGTCCACCTGTCCCCAGTGTCCCCAATGTCCCCAGTGCTCCAGTGTCCCCAGTATCCCCAATGTCCCCGTGGTGTCCCCCAGTGTCCCCAGTATCCCCAATGTCCCCATGGTGTCCCCAGTGCCCCAGTGTCCCCAATGTCCCCAATGCCCCCAATGTCCCCAGTGTCCCCAATGTCCCCGGTGTCCCCAGTGTCCCCAATGACCCCAGTGTCCCGGAGTCCCCAGTGTCCCCATGGTATCCCCACTGCCCCCAGTGTCCCCAATGTCCCCAGTGTCCCAGTGTCCCCAGTGTCCCCAGTGTCCCCAATGCCCCCAGTGTCCCCAGTGTCCCCACGGTGTCCTGCTGTCACCCACCAGCGCTCTCTTGACGTACTCCTCCTGCGCCGCCTTGGTGTTGTCCTTCTTGCCAGCCCAGGCCTTGAGCGCCGACGCCTGCGGGGGACAGCGACAGTGACACACAGTGACAGTGACAGTGACACACACACAGTGACACACACAGTGACAGTGACAGTGACAGTGGCACTGACCTGCAGGGCGCGGCCGTAGCTGAAGGTCAGCGCCCAGGGCACACAGTGACACACACACAGTGACACACACAGTGACAGTGACACACACACAGTGACACACACAGTGACAGTGACAGTGACAGTGACAGTGGCACTGACCTGCAGGGCGCGGCCGTAGCTGAAGGTCAGCGCCCAGGGCCGCGGCAGGGGACAGCGGTTGATGGCGTTCAGGTTCAGCGACGCCTCCTCCTCGCTCTGACCCCCGGACAGGAACGTGATCCCTGCCAGGGGACACGGGGACATCACCAGTGACATCGCCATGACATCACCGTGACATCATCGTGACATCACTGTGACACACAGTGACAGCTCAGGGACAGCTCAGGGACATGGGGACATGGGGCACAGTGACTTCCTCCTCACTCTGACCCCCCGGACAGGAACGTGATCCCTGCCAGGGGACACGGGGACATCACCGTGACATCGCTGTGACATCACCGTGACATCATTGTGACATCGCTGTGACACACAGTGACACACACAGTGACACTGACCTGGCACGGCGGGTGGCACGGTGCGGCGCAGCGCTGTCACCGTTGCCATGGCACACACACACACACAGTGACAATGACACAGTGACACACAGTGACACTGACCTGGCACGGTGGGTGGCACGGTGCGGCGCAGCGCTGTCACCGTTGCCATGGCACACACACACACACAGTGACAATGACACAGTGACACAGTGACACTGACCTGGCACGGCGGGTGGCACGGTGCGGCGCGAGCGCTGTCACCGTTGCCATGGCACACACACACACACAGAGGTGACAATGACACAGTGACACAGTGACACTGACCTGGCACGGCGGGTGGCACGGTGCGGCGCAGCGCTGTCACCGTTGCCATGGCACACACACACACACACACAGAGGTGACAATGACACAGTGACACAGTGACACTGACCTGGCACGGCGGGTGGCACGGTGCGGCGCAGCGCTGTCACCGTTGCCATGGCACACACACACAGAGTGACAATGACACAGTGACACAGTGACACTGACCTGGCACGGCGGGTGGCACGGTGCGGCGCAGCGCTGTCACCGTTGCCATGGCACACACACACACACAGAGGTGACAATGACACAGTGACACAGTGACACTGACCTGGCACGGCGGGTGGCACGGTGCGGGCGCGAGCGCTGTCACCGTTGCCATGGCACACACACACACACACAGTGACAATGACACAGTGACACAGTGACACTGACCTGGCACGGCGGGTGGCACGGTAGCGGCGAAGCGCTGTCACCGTTGCCATGGCACACACACACACACACACAGGTGACAATGACACAGTGACACAGTGACACTGACCTGGCACGGCGGGTGGCACGGTGCGGCGCAGCGCTGTCACCGCTGCCATGGCACACACACACACACAGAGGTGACAATGACACACTGACACAGTGACACTGACCTGGCACGGCGGGTGGCACGGTAGCGGCGAAGCGCTGTCACCGCTGCCATGGCACACACACACACACACACACACAGTGACAATGACACACACAGTGACACTGACCTGGCACGGCGGGTGGCACGGTGCGGCGCAGCGCTGTCACCGTTGCCATGGCACACACACACACACACAGAGGTGACAATGACACAGTGACACAGTGACACTGACCTGGCACGGCGGGTGGCACGGTGCGCGCGAGCGCTGTCACCGTTGCCATGGCACACACACACACACAGAGGTGACAATGACACACACAGTGACACAGTGACACTGACCTGGCACGGCGGGTGGCACGGTAGCGGCGAGCGCTGTCACCGTTGCCATGGCACACACACACACACAGAGGTGACAATGACACAGTGACACAGTGACACTGACCTGGCGATCGGCGGGTGGCACGGTGCGGCGCAGCGCTGTCACCGTTGCCATGGCGATCTCCTCGGGGCTGTACTTGGTGGCACAGGCGTGTCCCCCTGTCACCATGTTGGGCTTCAGCAGTGTCCCCTCCAGGTACACGTGGTGGTCGCTGAGGGCCTTGTACACGGCTGCCAGCACCTGGGGACATTGGGGACAGTGTTGGAGACACTGCAGGGACTCTGGGGACACCTGGGGACACCCGGGGTGGCACTGACCTTCTCGGTGACGTACTGGCACGTCTTGAGGTCGTGGTCACCGTCCGGGAGGATCTCGGGCTCCACGATGGGGACAATCCCGTTCTGGGGACGTTGGGGACACGTCAGTGACGCTGGGGACACCGGGGGGACAGCAGGAGGGGACACAAGTGCCACCAAACCCACTCGAAGTGCCACCAAACCCCCTCGAGGTGCCACCAAATCCCAAGTGCCACCAAACCCCTCCAAGTGCCACCAAACCCCTTTGGGTGCCACCAAACCTCTCAAAGTGCCACCAAACGCCCTTTAGATGTCACCAAATGCCACCCAGGTGACAATGGGACAGCTTGGGGACACCTGGAGGTGACCCAAGGGCACAGAGCTGGCACCAAACCTTCCCTAGGTGGCACCAAACCCTAAGTGCCACCAAATGCCATTTAGATGTCACCAAACCCCCTCCAAGTGTCACCAAACCCTCTCAAAGTGTCACCAAACCCCCTCAAAGTGTCACCAAACCCTCTCAAAGTGTCACCAAATGCCATTTAGATGTCACCAAAGCACACCCGGGTGCCACCACCCCTGTCCAGGTGTCACCAAACCCCCTCTAAGTGTCACCAAACCCTCTCAAAGTGTCATCAAACGTTCCCTAGGTGCCACCAAACCCTCCCTAGATGTCACCAAACCCGCTCAAAGTGCCACCAAATGCCATTTAGATGTCACCAACCCTTCCCCAGATGCCACCAAAGCCTCTCCAGCTGCCACCAAACGTCCTCTAAGTGCCACCAAACCCCCTCTAGGTGCCACCAAACCCCCTCTAGGTGGCACTAAACCCCCTCTACGTGCCACCAAACCCCCTCTAGGTGCCACCAAACCCTCTCTAGGTGCCACCAAACCCTCTCAAAGTGTCACCAAACCCCCTCCAGATGCCACCAAACCTCCTCTAAGTGCCACCAAACCCTCTCTAAGTGCCACCCAAAACCCCTCTCGAAGTGCCACCAAACCTTCCCTAAATGCCACCAAACCCCCTCTAAGTGCCACCAAACCCCCTCTAGATGCCACCAAACCCTCTCTAGATGCCACCAGGGCCCCCCCAGCCCGCACCCTGCGACGCCCTGATGCCGAGGCCGGGCTGGGGACACTCAGTGACACTCGGGGACACTCAGTGACACTCGGTGACACTCGGTGGCGCTCGGTGACACTCAGCGACACTCAGTGACGCTCAGGGACACTCGAGGACGCTCAGCGACACTCGGTGACACTCGAGGACACTCGGTGACACTCGGTGACACTCAGCGACACTCAGTGACGCTCAGGGACACTCGAGGACGCTCAGCGACACTCGGTGACACTCGAGGACACTCGGTGGCACTCAGTGACACTCGGTGACACTCGGTGGCGCTCGGTGACACTCAAGGACGCTCAGTGTCACTCGGGGACACTCGGTGTCACTCGGTGGCGCTCGGTGGCGCTCGGTGACACTCAAGGACGCTCGGTGACACTTGGTGACACTCAGTGACACTCAGTGACACTCGGGGACACTCAGTGTCACTCTGTGACACTCAGTGACACTTGGTGACACTCGGTGGCGCTCGGCGGCGCTCGGTGACACTCAGGGACACTATGTGACACTCTGTGACACTCGGTGTCACTCGGTGGCACTCGAGGACACTCAGTGACACTCAGTGTCACTTGGTGACACTCGGCGGCGCACGGTCGCGCTCGGTGGCGCTCGGTGACACTCGGTGACACTCAGTGTCACTCGGTGTCACTCGGTGGCGCTCGGTGGCGCGCGGGGACACTCGGGGACACTCGAGGACGCTCAGTGGCACTCGGTGACGCTCAGTGACACTCGGTGACGCTCAGTGACACTCGAGGACACTCGGTGACACTCGGTGTCGCTCGGTGACACTCGAGGACACTCTGTGACACTCAGTGACACTCGGTGACACTCGCTGACACTCGAGGACACTCGGTGACACTCGGTGGCGCTCGGTGTCGCTCGGTGACACTCGAGGACACTCTGTGACACTCGAGGACACTCGGTGACACTCAGTGACACTCGGTGACACTCGGTGTCGCTCGGTGACACTCGGTGACACTCAGTGACACTCAGTGACACTCGGTGACACTCGAGGACACTCAGTGACACTCGGTGACACTCGGTGACACTCAGTGACACTCGGTGACACTCGAGGACGCTCAGTGACACTCAGTGACACTCGAGGACACTCGGGGACGCTCAGTGACACTCTGTGACACTCGGTGACACTCGGTGACACTCGGTGTCGCTCGGCGGCGCGCGGGGACGGGCGTGTCACCTGCTGGCAGATGCTGGCGTAGCGCGCCAGCACGTTGGCGTTCTCCATGACGGCGAGGCGCGTGGGCGTGTGCGCCGAGATCTTCAGCACGCAGCGCCACTTGGCAAAGTCAGCGCCGTCCTTCTTGTACTGGGCACAGCGCTCCATCAGCCCGTCCAGCCCTGGGGACAGGGGACATTGGGGACATTGGGGACATTGGGGACATTGGGGACACTGGGGACATTGGGGACACTGGAGACACTGGGGACATTGGGGACATTGGGGACATTGGGGACATTGGGGACACTGGGGACATTGGGGACATTGGGGCCACTTGGCAAAGTCAGCGCCGTCCTTCTTGTACTGGGCACAGCGCTCCATCAGCCCGTCCAGCCCTGGGGACATTGGGGACATGGGGACACTGGGGACATGGGGACATTGGGGACATTGGGGACATGGGGACACTGGGGACATTGGGGACATTGGGGACATTGGGGACACTGGGGACATTGGGGACATTGGGGCCACTTGGCAAAGTCAGCGCCGTCCTTCTTGTACTGGGCACAGCGCTCCATCAGCCCGTCCAGCCCTGGGGACATTGGGACATTGGGGACACTGGGGACATGGGGACATTGGGGACATTGGGGACATTGAGGACACTGGGGACACTGGGACATTGGGGACATTGGGGACATTGGGGACACTGGGGCCACTTGGCAAAGTCAGCGCCGTCCTTCTTGTACTGGGCACAGCGCTCCATCAGCCCGTCCAGCCCTGGGGGACATTGGGGACATTGGGGACACTGGGGACATGGGGACATTGGGGACATTGGGGACATTGGGGACACTGGGGACACTGGGGACATTGGGGCCACTTGGCAAAGTCAGCGCCGTCCTTCTTGTACTGGGCACAGCGCTCCATCAGCCCATCCAGCCCTGGGGACAGGGACAGGGGACATGGGGACACTGGGGACATTGGGCACACTGGGGACACTGGGGACATTGGGCACACTGGGGACACTGGGGACATTGGGGACACTGGGGACACTGGGGACACTGGACATTGGGACATGGGGACACTGGGGACACTGGGGACATTGGGGACATTGGGGACATGGGTACACTGGGGACATTGGGGACATTGGGAGTGCTAGGGACATGGGGGACATCAAGAGGGACAGGACATGGGGTGGCACTGCAGACACGGTGGTGACGGACAGGGACATGGCGGTGACAGGGACAGGGACAGAGCAGTGGCATTGGGGACATGGCTGGGACAGGGACACAGCGGTGGCATTGGGGACATGGTGGTGACAGGGACACAGTGGTGGCATTGGGGACATGGCTGGGACAGGGACACAGTGGTGACAAGCACATGACAGTGACAAGGACAGTGACGGGGACACAGTGGTGACAAGGACATGGCACTGACAAGGACAGTGACAGGGACACAGTGGTGACAGCCACATGACAGTGACAAGGACAGAGACAGGGACAGGGTGGTGGCCTTGGGGACACAGTGGTGACAAGGACAGGGACGTGGCGGTGACAGGAACATGGTGGTGGCCTGGGGCCATGGCTGTGACACTGGGGACACAGCTGTGACATGGGGACACACTGTGACACTGGGGACACACTGTGATACTGGGGACAGGGCTGTGACACTGGGGACACACTGTGACATGGTGACACAGCTGTGACATGGGGACACACTGTGACATTGGTGACACACTGTGACATGGGGACACACTGTGACACTGGGGACACACTGTGACATGGGGACAGGGCTGTCACTCACCCTGGGTCGTGGTCTCGCCGTTGGTGCCGGCCAGGGGCACCACGCCCTTGTCCACCTGGGGGACAGCAACAGGGTCACCAGGGTCACCAGGGCCACCAGGGCCACCAAGGCCACCAGGGCCACTCGTCCCCGTGTCCCCCTCCAGGTCCCCATCCCGGGGTGGCCGAGTTGGGTCACCAACACCCAACCCCCAATGTCCCCAGGGTGTCCCCAAGGTGTCCCTAATGTCCCTGACACCCCCCAGGTGTCCCCACTGAAGCCACCCCAGATCTCTCTGACCTGCTGCCACCTCCCCGTGCTCAACCCAACGCAAACAACACCCAATGTCCCCAAGGTGTCCCCAAGGTGTCCCTGAGGTGTTCCCAATGTCCCTAAAACCCCCAAGGTGTCCCCAAGGTGTCCCTGGGGTGTTCCCAATGTCTGCAATGTCCCCAAGGTGTCCCCAAGGTGTCCCCAAGCTCCCAGAGCCACCTCAGATCTGACCTGCTCCCACCTCTCCATACTCGCCCCAACTCCACGAACACCCAACGTCCCCAAGGTGTCCCCAGTGTCCCCAATGTCCCTAAAATCCACAAGGTGTCCCCAATAGGTCCCCAAGGTGTCCTCAACACCCCCAAGGTGTCCCCAATGCCCCCAAGGTGTCCCCAGGCTGTCCCCAATGCCCCCAAGGTGTCCCCAGTGCCCCCCAAGCTGTCCCCAATGCCCCCCAGGCTGTCCCCAATGCCCCCAAACGCCCCCCAGGCTGTCCCCAGTGCCCCCAGGCTGTCCCCAATGCCCCCAAACGCCCCCCAGGCTGTCCCCAGTGCCCCCAAGGTGTCCCCAGTGCCCCCAAGCTGTCCCCAATGCCCCCAGGCTGTCCCCAATGCCCCCAAGCTGTCCCCAGTGCCCCCCAGGCTGTCCCCAATGCCCCCAAGCTGTCCCCAGTGCCCCCCAGGCTGCCCCCAGGCTGTCCCCAATGCCCCCCAACGCCCCCAGGCTGTCCCCAGGCTGTCCCCAATGCCCCCTAAGCTGCCCCCAGTGCCCCCCAGGCTGTCCCCAGGCTGTCCCCAATGCCCCCAGTGCCCCCAGGCTGTCCCCAGTGCCCCCAACGCCCCCCAAGCTGTCCCCAACGCCCCCAGGCTGTCCCCAATGCCCCCAGTGCCCCCCAAGCTGTCCCCAACGCCCCCAGGCTGTCCCCAATGCCCCCAGTGCCCCCAAGCTGTCCCCAACGCCCCGAGGCTGTCCCCAATGCCCCCAGGCTGTCCCCAGTGCCCCCAGGCTGTCCCCAGGCTGTCCCCAGCTGTCCCCAACGCCCCCCAGGCTGTCCCCAGCTGTCCCCGGCGCACCTTGATGCCGACCAGTGCCCCCAGGCTGTCCCCAGTGCCCCCAGGCTGTCCCCAAACTGTCCCCCAGCTGTCCCCAGGCTGTCCCCCGGGCGCACCTTGATGCCGACCAACACCCCCAGGCTGTCCCCAATGCCTCCCAGTACCCCCCAAGCTGTCCCCAGGCTGTCCCCAGTGTCCCCCAACGCCCCCCAAGCTGTCCCCAGCTGTCCCCAGGCTGTCCCCAGTGCCCCCCAGCGCACCTTGATGCCGACCAGCGCGCCCTTGTCGCGGATGACCTGCGGGAAGGGGCGCCCGTCGTCGGCCTTCTGGTACATGGTCTCGTGGAACAGGATGACGCCGCCGATGCACGGCTCCACGCGCTTGTCGGCCGTGAACAGCAGCTGCCGGTACCAGCGCCGGTTCTCCTCCGTGTTCTCGGCCCCCACCGAGCTCAGCCGCTTGGCGATGCTGCCTGGGGGGGGAGAGACCAGTGTGAACCAGTATAAACCAGTATAAACCAGTATGGACCAGCATGGACCAGTATAAACCACTATGGACCAGTATGGACCAGTATAAACCAGTATGGATCAGTATAGAGCAGCCGGTTCTCCTCCGTCTTCTCGGCCCCCACCGAGCTCAGCCGCTTGGCAATGCTGCCTAGGGAGGGGAGAGACCAGTATGGACCAGTATAGACCAGTATGGACCAGTATAAACCAGTATGGACCAGTATGGACCAGTATAAACCAGTATGGACCAGTATGGACCAGTATAAACCAGTATGGATCAGTATAGAGCAGCCGGTTCTCCTCCGTGTTCTCGGCCCCCACCGAGCTCAGCCGCTTGGCGATGCTGCCTGGGGGGGGAGAGACCAGTATGGACCAGTATAAACCAGTATGGACCAGTATGGATCAGTATGGGCCAGTATAAACCAATATGGACCAGTATGGACCAGTATAAACCAGTATGGATCAGTATAGAGCAGCCGGTTCTCCTCCGTGTTCTCGGCCCCCACCGAGCTCAGCCGCTTGGCGATGCTGCCTGGGGGGAGAGACCAGTATGGACCAGTATAAACCAGTATGGACCAGTATGGACCGGTATAAACCAGTATGGACCAGTGTGAACCAGTATGGACCAGTATGTGCTGATATAACTAGTTACAACCAGCATGGACCAGCATGGATCAGTATGGACCGATATAAACTAGTTAAAACCAGTATGGACCAGTATGGACCAGTATAGACCGAAATAAACTAGTTACAACCAGTACGGACCGGTATGGATCAGTATGGACCAATATAAACCAGTCAGAACCAGTATGGACCAGCATGAATCAGTACGAACCAGTATGGACCAATATAAACCAGTTAGAACCAGCATGGATCACTATGAACCAGTATGGACCAATATAAACCAGTTAGAACCAGCATGGATCACTATGAACCAGTATGGACCGATATAAACCAGTTAGAACCAGCATGGACCAGTACAAACCAGTTAAAACCGCTACAAAACAGTATGGGCCAGTGTTCACCAGCATGAACCAGCACAGGCCACTATAAACCAGTATGGACCAGTATGGACCAGAATAAACCAGGAACCCCAGCCAGGCTCCCAGCATTGTCCTGGTGCTTCCCAGTCACTCCCAATTCAATCCCAGTCCCTCCCAGTCCATTCCCAGTCCATCCCCAGTTGCTCCCAGTCCATTCCCAGTTGCTCCCAGTCCCTCACAGTCTGTCCCAGCCCATCTCAGTTTCCTCCCAGTCCATTCCCAGTCCATCCCAGTCCATTCCCAGTCTGTCCCAGCCCATCCCAGTCTGTCCCAGTCCATTCCCAGCTGCTCCCAGTCCATTCCCAGTCTGTCCCAGCCCATCCCAGTCCGTCCCAGTCCGCACCAGTGCCCTTACTGGCAGCCAGGATGCCCTTGCCGGGCGCCACGATGCGCTGGAGTGCACTCCCAGTCTGTCCCAGTCCATTCCCAGTGTGTCCCAGTCCATTCCCAGTGTGTCCCAGTCCCCCCAGCCCATTCCCAGTCTGTCCCAGTCTGTCCCAGTCCCTCCCAGTTTGTCCCAGTCCGTACCAGTGCTCTCATCGGCAGCCAGGATGCCCTTGCCGGGCGCCACGATGCGCTGGACTGCACTCCCAGTGTGTCCCAGTCCATTCCCAGTCTGTCCCAGCCCATTCCCAGTCTGTCCCAGTCCCTCCCAGTCCGTCCCAGTCCGTACCAGTGCTCTCATCGGCAGCCAGGATGCCCTTGCCGGGCGCCACGATCCGCTGGAGTGCACTCCCAGTGTGTCCCAGCCCATTCCCAGTCTGTCCCAGTCCCTCCCAGTTTGTCCCAGTCCGTACCAGTGCTCTCGTCAGCAGCCAGGATGCCCTTGCCGGGCGCCACGATGCGCTGGAGTGCACTCCCAGTGTGTCCCAGTCCATTCCCAGTGTGTCCCAGTCTGTCCCAGCCCATTCCCAGTCCCTCCCAGTTTATCCCAGTCCATACCAGTGCTCTCGTCGGCAGCCAGGATGCCCTTGCCGGGCGCCACAATGCGCTGGAGTGCGCTTCCCAGTGTGTCCCAGTCCATTCCCAGTGTGTCCCAGCCCATTCCCAGTCTGTCCCAGCCCATTCCCCAGTCCCTCCCAGCCCATTCCCAGTCTGTCCCAGTCCCTCCCAGTTTGTCCCAGTCCGTACCAGTGCTCTCATCGGCAGCCAGGATGCCCTTGCCGGGCGCCACGATGCGCTGGAGTGCACTCCCAGTGTGTCCCAGCCCATTCCCAGTGTGTCCCAGTCCATTCCCAGTGTGTCCCAGCCCATTCCCAGTCTGTCCCAGCCCATTCCCAGTCTGTCCCAGTCCCTCCCAGTTTGTCCCAGCCCATTCCCAGTGTGTCCCAGTCCATTCCCAGTGTGTCCCAGCCCATTCCCAGTGTGTCCCAGCCCATTCCCAGTGTGTCCCAGTCCCTCCCAGTTTATCCCAGTCCATACCAGTGCT